>CM067370.1:139564313-139581813 GCA_034401795.1 Chaetoderma sp. LZ-2023a
GACGCGTAAGATATTTTCAACGTGAAATGAAATATCGTAGCATCCCTTACATTGTAAGAAAACGATGCCGAATATTTTGATCCTGGAATGACTGAAAGTTTCCCAGTTTGATTAATATCATAGATTTCCACCCGCTTCCGCGTGTTTGTATTTGAATTTCAAATTTTATTTGAGGTTAATGGTTGTATGATTTAACTTAATCAATTTATTATTATTATTATTATTATTATTATTAATATTATTATTATTATTATTATTATTATTATTATTATTATTATTATTATTATTATTATTAACTTACCCATATGTCTTTTTACTTAGATCAAGAGGCAGTAGATCTTCAGTATTGTGGGACCACGCTGTAGACGCAGGCTTATAGGTGGATGCTTGACTTAAAGCTGACATGGTACTTTATTAATTAAATGTAAACAAAATAATTTATGCTGAGACTACAACGTGAATGATCAATCTGAGCTAATGAGCCACCAGGAGGATAATTCCTCTCTAATACAATATCAGCAATGAGTCGGCTAGTATGAAATATTTCTCCGATAATACTTGAAGAAATAATCTTAACAATGATATAAAAATTGTGAAATTATTTGTATTTATACCGAAGCCAGACCTCCTTGAAATATTTTTCTGTTTCCCAGATCAAACAGAAAATTAAATAATTTAAGACATGACGGTGAATATCAAAGCCTTGTTCAATAATCACCAATAATGGATAGCTAAGGATGACAATGAAGGGATTGTATTGTTGTGAGTCGTGCTTAGAACAATAGGCGAGTAGATATTGTTCGCTTTAAGTTACCGAAAATACGAGGTGAGCAGCGGCCTGGGAGCGAAGGGCAAAAGAGAGATTGTCCATTCTATGAGTAACACTATTAAATGAAGGACCATTTTCTGACGGTTTCTTTAACTTTGAAGTGAGTCCTGATCACAATTCTTAGTGAGCAGACATAGGAACCTTTGAATGACCGACAATACATAGTGAGAAAGGATAGATTAGTAGTGTAAAGCGGCAATGTGGTGAGAAAGGATGGATTAGTAGTGAGAAGCGGAAATGACCTGTTGCAGCATTAGCGTTCTTGAATAAAGCAGAAAATTGTTTACGGACTCATAAAGGATGAGAACTGCATAGTGAGTCCTGATCGCACGATTTAAAGTGAGTAGATAACTGCTGACATACAAAGTTACAGAGAGCTCAGGGATGTGGTGTAGTGGCTGGAAGACAGATGGTACGAGGGAACTGAGACCACGCACGCACGCATACGCGCACGCATGCAGATTAACAAACTTGCACACAGCATGCAAATATTACTCTAAACATGTCTAGAGTAATGCAATTTGTGTGCAACGATACATATCGTACGAATTAAAACTCCTTATAACTCCCTCCCTCGCTCTTCAACTCTTCCCTAACTAACTCCCTCTCACCCTCCATCCTTCCCCCCTCCCCATTCATCAGTTTTAACTTCCTACTGCCCTCCCTCCCGCCATCCATCAATCTATCCATCCATCCTGCCCTCCCTCCATTTCTACATCCATTTTAACTCCGTCCCTCCCTCCATCCCTCAATCAATCCATCCATCCCGAACAGGGCCCCCGCCACTCTCCCTCCCTCCCTCCATCCATCCCTAACTCCCTCCCTCAAGCTCTCACTCCTTCCCTCCATCCATCCATGTTTAACCCCTTCTCCCTCCTCCCCCTCTCCATCCATCCATCCATCAACCCCTCCCTCCCTCCCACCCACCCACCCACCCACCCACCCACCCACCCACCCACCCACCCACCCACCCACGCGCACGCACGCAGATTAACAAACTTGCATACAGTATGCAAATATTGCTCCAAACATGTCTAGAGTAATGCAATTTGTGTGCAACGATACATATCGTACGAATTATAACTCCTTATAACTCCCTCCCTCGCTCTTTAACTCTTCTCTAACTAACTCCCTCTCACCCTCCCTCCTTACCGTCCTCCCTCCCCATTCATCCATTTTAACTTCCTACCACCCTCCCTCCCGCCATCCATCCATCCATCCATCCCGCCCTCCCTCCCTTTCTACATCCATTTTAATTCCGTCCCTCCCTCCACCCCTCAATTAATCCATCCCGATCAACCCCACCCCCGCCGTTCTCCCTCCCTCCCTCCCTCCATCCATCCCTAACACCCTCCCTCCAGCTCTCCCTCCTTACCTCCATCCGTCCATGTTTAACTCCTTCCCGGTCCATCCATCCATCCATCCATCCATCCATCCACCCACCCACCCACCCACCCACCCACCCACCCACCCACCCACCCACCCACCCATCCATCCATCCATCCATCCACACACCCCGTCACACTCCCTGCCCCGCTACCTCCCTCAATCATTCCATCCCTCCCTCCCGGGTGGCACCTGGCGGGCAGGACGCCCAGCCATCCATCCCCACCCACGCAAACCACTGAGCGACCCAAACACAACCCACCACCGATAAATCCATCCATCCATCCATCCATCCATCCGTAACACACAGCTGCTCCCCTACTTCCCGCTCCCCCTTCTTCCATCCATCCATGGTAACTCACTCCCTCCTTAATTCCATCCCTCCCTCCCTGCCTCCATCCATCCCCCACTCCTTAGCTCCTTCCTCCATCCCTAACTAACCCCTCCCTCACCCATCCATCCATCCATCCATCCAGCCACCCACCCACCCACCCATCCATCGCTCCTTAACTCGTCTCTTCCATCCCTAACTCCATCCATCCCTTCCTCATTCCATCCCCTCTTCCCTCCCTCCCACCCTCCCTACCTTCATATCATATCATATCATATCATATCATATCACATCATATCACATCATATCACATCATATCATATCATATCATATCATATCATATCATATCATATCATAGCATATCATATCATATCATATCATATCATATCATATCATATCATATCATATCTAAGATAAATCAAATGGCCTAATGCTCACCCGGAACATGGGCCCCTAAGATTCCGTATAACAAGATATTTACTTTTATTTGATTGTGAACCTATTTGAGAGCCTACGACCACATAATTCTTTTAGCAAAGTTTTGTAAATGTAGAGATGTGTTCAGTTTCCGATGACTGCTTCCTAAAATGTAAGATTTTCACCAAACTGTGCAATCAACGACCGAGCGCCATTATGTTTATAACTTATGGAGACTGCGGTGTCTTGTTGAGGAAGCACTCATTCTACAAGTTCATCCCGCTTCAAAAATGCATTGTAAGTAAATGCCGTGAGTCCCTTCAGAACCTGATCATTTGTGGAATTTAATAATTCAGTCAATTTATAAAAACCTGGGTGCTTCCAATGGTAAGCTTTCGGTGTTCTTGATATAGTGGGCAAACTAAAATAAAATGGTACTCGTCTTCCAGATCGTCGCATGAGAAGCATATTCTCTCAATCAACGGTTTTGCTAAAGGCTTATGCCATCGACCCGTTTCTATATGTAACTTATGCGAACCCGCTCGAAGCTGGCACAACGCATGTCTGTGTTGGCTATTCTAACTTTGTCTAAATAATGTTTATATGATAAATCCGGTGAAATATGGTTATATAACCTACATTTTCCGCTATCTTCTAACTCCCCCCACCCCCTCTCCATTCCTGGGTGAAATTATCCATAGCCCTTTGCTTGTACAGAAAAATAAACTGGCCCCTATCGACATTTTCGAGAACTAGGCTATCGCGAGAGGACTGAGCAGGCGCCTTCGTCTGCACCGGGCCACATCTGGGCGGAGCTTTGATAGACATGGACGGGGAATAACTAAACGTGAATTGCTCCATTCCATGAAGAACCATTTTCTGACGGTTTCTTTATCTATGAAGTGAGTCCTGATTAAATCTCTTAGTGAGTAGACATATGATCCATTGAATGACCGACAATATGTAATGATGGGTTAGTAATGAAATGCGGAAATGAGTGCAACTCCTTGGAATAGGCAGAAACGTGTTTTCTCATAGAAAATGTCCATTTGCAGACCGAGAGAAGACTATTTTTGAAAATTTGACACTGAACTGACTGGTTGGTTATCGAGCCAGTCTTCCAGTTAGTGGGGCGGATATGTAACACATTTGAGGTAAGATGTTCCATTCTGGCAGAAAGCATGAAATTTGGCATATAGGTGGTTTAATGTATGCTGAACATAATTAGATGCGGTGCCACGTGATTCTACCAAGGAAACCCATTCAAAATGGCGGATTCAAAATGGCCACCTTCACAGCGGAATATCTGCTTTACTCAAGTTCTAGATGGAGTAGAGGGCTGGAATTGATGTCAAATTAAGGGTTTCTTGGGTCACTGGTTATGATTTTACCCAGTACAATACTCTAAATAGATAAACATGTTGAAAAATATATTATTATTATTATTATTGTTGTTGTTGTGGTGGTGGTGGTGGTGGTGGTGGTGGTGGTGGTGGTGGTCGTCGTCGTCGTTGTTGTAACATTTGTAAATTAGTAGTATTATTGCTAACCGTTTGTACACACATGTTCCTGGTGGAACATTATAGAAACATGTTTTCGCTACTCTAAACAATTGGTCTACACGTTTTCTCCAGTAAATGTAATTGTTTTGCCAAGCATTATTTCGTTGCGGATTTCCATATAAGTATTGTAGTTTCCTAAACTCACACTGACTATTTACATATATCAGGAGAATACATAGCTGCATAGCAATCATGCACACGCGTATTGTGCTCTGCTTATAGACAGAGACAATAGCCTATTATATTCTCGCATTCAAGTCAATATGTCAAAGAAAGTGACCTTTTTCTGTGACCAACCGATAGAGCATGACATTCATAGAGCCGCAACAGCAAAATCTGACCAAAACATACGCAAAATGGTGACAGAACTGAGAGATACAAAACTTCTTGCTAAAATGTCATCTGGAGACATGACAGCATTGGATGCTATTTGCCACAAGACTTGTTTGACAAAACTATACACGCGACATAGATCTCTTTCGAGAAGTGAATCTGATATTGTTGACGATATGAAACCTGACTCTGTTGCTCTTGCAGAGCTATTATCATACATGGAAGATGGTCAAGCCTCTGTGCATCCTATTGGCAGCATATTTAAGCTTTCCGATTTAAAACGAGTATACACTCGCCGTCTTGAACAACTTGGTGGTGCTATGCCAAGTAGGATTAACTCTGCCAGGTTGAAGGAAAATATCTTGTCGAAAATTCCAAATGTGGAGTCAAACAAGAGTAACTATGAAGTGATTCTCACATTCAAGAAAGACATAGGCGATGCTCTATTACTAGCCACCAAAATGACACTGATAGTGACGCAATTGCGTTGATGAGGGAGCTCAAATAGTTCGCAAAGAGATTTTTCAGATTAAGTATGATTGCAAGGGTTCACTTGATGCTGACCAGTATGACAACTTACCTCAATCACTTGTTACTTTAGTTCAGATGATACTTGGCGCTACCAACATTCATAATCAAAATGATAATTCCCAAACTATCAAGGGGGAAGTGTCGTCATTGACCCAGCTACTCATCTTTAATGCCATTAAAAGAGCGAGTAAAAGCAGTATGGGAACTCGCCATAATCCTGATCGTGAAACAGCATTGCCACTCTACCTAGGCCTACTAATTCATGCCAAAACGCGAAAGCGGGAGCTTGTGGATGAACTCTTCAGACATGGACTTTCAATATCCTACGATCGCGTCATGCAGCTCTCGACTGATGTAGGAAATAAGGCTATAGACATGTTTAGAAAGGATGGGTTTGTTTGTCCAACTAACTTGCATGGTAATCTGTTCACAACTGGGAACCTTGATAACATAGACCATAATCCTACATCCACATCAGCACGAACCGCATTCCATGGGACATCAATCTCATTAACACAACATTATTCAGACACAAATACTGGGGTCATTCTAACTCTTGAACAATTGACACCAAACGTTGTACAAAAATCCACCTCCATCCATCCATTACCCGAGACGTACACAGTTGTGAATTCAGCTGCTTTCCCAAGTGATAATCCTCTGCCTTCTCGAGCTGTTGATCCTTTGATTCCCAGTGATGCCATATAAATATTAGATAAGACTCAAATTGCATGGCTGGACAAGATAAACGAACACTCGATCGAGCGCGATATGTATGGGACAGATGACATATCGTGGGCAGCTCACTTTGCTAGTTTGCAAGATGTCCCACCTCCGCCAGTAATTACTGAACTTTTGCCACTCTTTCGTGACAACATGCTGCGTTCTAGGCAGGTCATCTTTGGGGCCAATCACTCCACGCAAATGCAAAAACGCCATCGCCAGCTGACTGGGGTTGGGTCAGAGATGGAGACACTTGGTCACCACAATGGAGTTTGCTTGCAGACGCATCTAAGGTATGCCGGGAACTCGTGAAATGTGCTTACAAAAGTAATTGCACTGGCAGATGCAAATGCTATGAATCCAACTTACCGTGTACACAGTTGTGGTCATGCGGGGCACAGTGCGTGTGACGTCTGTGAATCATGATTCAACAATCAACAGCATCATGTATAGCCTTGCATACTCTAATAGGATAATTGAACGTATCTATAGCGACCATTATTTGGTTCGATATTAAGAAATCAAGTAATCTAAACTATTTCTAGATGCTATATTGCTTTTGTTCTCAAGAGATGGATCTTTTAGATAACACATCTTAAAAAGCCACCGTCTTTTGGCATCAAACACAGGTGGTCGCTATGGAAGGATTGATATTTACATATTTAGAGTATTATAGTGAGTAGAATTATAACGATTGACCCATGAAACCCCTAATTTGACATTAATCCCATCTCTCTCCTCCGTCTAGAGCTTGAGTAATGCGAATTTCCCCCAGGGAGGCGGCCATTTTGAATCCGCCATTTTGAATGGGTTCCCATGGTAGAATAACGGGGCACCGCATCTAATTATGATCAGGATACCTTAAACCACCTATATGCCAACTTCTATGCTTTCTGCCAGAATGGAACATCTTTTTCACATATCTGCTCTACTAAGTGGTAAGTTTTCAGAAATAGTCTCCTCTTGGTCTGCAAATGGACATTTCACAAGACCACTACAGAAGCCGTTTTGGCTAATATGGGGGTTAAAGGGTTAAAGGATGAGTAGACCTGCATAGTGTGTCCTAATCACGTGATTTATAGTGGGTAGATAGCTGTTGGACTAGAAAGTTACAGATAGAACAGAGGTGGGGTGGAATGGATGGAAGACTGAGTGCGTGAAAGGAACTGAGATCATGCACGCACGCACTCACTCACGCACTCATGCATTCACTCACTAATGCAGATTATCAAACTTACAGATACTTTCAGTGCGTATGGACAGGCGGGCGGATGGACGAATGGGCGGGACAGCGGGCTGGCAGGCAGGCAGGTCGTTATTTCCAGCAACATGTAATAGTTACCAAATTTCGTTGCAGATATACGACATACATGCGATTTTGAAAGAAGGGAACGTTTGTTGTCTTGTGAGCCGAGATGAGGGCGCAGACAAGGCTGAAAGTCGGCCAAATGATTGACCTCAAGATGGATGATGAGAGTGATGATATAAAAAGGTACCAATCTAAAAATAGAGGTGTGGCTTCTACGAGAATATTTTCTAGATCTCGAATCGAAGGAGATCTCGCGAGATATGAATGAATAAGATACCTCGCTCTCGCCAGGAGGCGCTTTAGTCATTCTTATCTTAAGGGACAGCTCGCTCTGATGCTCAGAGTATTCTTTCATACCCTCTTACTTCACTATGTAAACAATAAATGCAATTGATGAATCAAGTTTCTCAGTCAATCATATGACGTGACACTCAGTTACGTCACATGCACGCTACCGTGATTATCAATTTCGTCATGAATGACGCTATATCGTCCGGCATAAATGATGGAATAGTCTGTCAAGTACGAAATGTATGTACTTACTATTCAATAAACATTCTGCTGAATATTTTGAATGTAATTTGTCTGGGCCCAGTCCAATTAGTTTCAAAATATTCAACACCTTATCTGTATAGTTTTCTTGAAATCCATCTCAAAACGGACACAGAAGCGTGAGTTGAATTTTAGCAAGAGATTGATGGGACATCGCTAAAACTTGATTCAACAATTGTTTCGGTTATCTCATCACCCGTCATGTTCCAACAACTATGGGTCAAAAGGTCGCCGATGCTGGTCGTTGTTTAAAATAGAAAAAACGTACATTGCTGTAACTGGAAACGCTCTTACACTGGAATATGTTGGTGTTTTAGCTTAAGACGTTAATAATAACCATCTTGCGATAAATCTAGTCAATGTTGATTTATTTCATGAGATGTTATAAAGACAAGTGGCAAAATCTCTTTGCCGAAAAAGCAGGACACTGCAATTGGGGGATGGCAAGGGGAAAATGCAATGAACATAATCTTCACATCTAAATAATGTTGCATAGCATCACTCAATTAGACACATTAAATATCAAATGCTGATTCATCACCTTCATTGCTGTCATCATCATCATCATCATCATCTGAACGTTACAGTTCATCCTCTGTAACTACATGGTGAACTATATGGCATGTTGACCTGGCCATTAGTCTATTCTGGTGACGAGGGCTAGCTCTTCATTGGAAGCCTAAATTGCTTTCTGACATCTGTATCCTATACCGCAGGGTGCGACTGGGTTCACCCGTAGACAACGAGGGATTGTCATAGGAAGACCCAGATGTGCGAAGAAACGCCCCGAGAACCTGATTCAAGCTCTCAAGAAAAGGGCCAAAAAGACACACATCGCATATGCTTGTCTAGACATGGCTAAGACCTTTGATATGATTCTGCACTCGTATATATTGGCGTCCCTCCAGAGATTAGAAAGTGGCAAACATTTCGATCAAAGCATCTGAAACATCTCGGTCGTACACGGTCGTTGGTGGCAAAGACGACCCATCCGGTGCCATACCAATTTTACGAAAGTGAAACAATGTGACCAGAAAGTATGCATGCTCGCGCTGTGCATGGTTCCCATATGGCTGTTTAAGCTATTCACTTTAGCTATCCTCTTTAGCCATCCACTGATTCTAGTCACCATGGTTATGTGCTAGGTGGACCCCAGATTTACATTTATACACATATCTATATGCTTTATATTATCACCGAATCTGTGCATGCTCGACGTCAGAACGCTTCCCGGTACACTTTCCAGGTCGTGTCTACCATACTGAATTAATGATGGATTTATTGGCATTACCAATAAGAATCAGGGGCATTGTTAATCCAAAGCGAAAATATTGTTGAACGATGAAATACGAATATAAAATAAACCAATTTATATATTTTAATTCCTGAAATCCCAGAATCCCAATTTCATGGTAACTCTATAGATAACATGTTGAATATTTTGAAACTAATTTGACTGGTGCCTATATAGTAAAAAAATACGATCCGTACAACTGACGGACTATTCAATGTTCATGATCTAGTTACCTCATTCATTACGGATTTTGATCGTGACGTCAGCCTATATAGGACGCAATTGATTATGACGTCATATAGTTGACTGACAGACCGGATTCATCCTTTTCTGTAAGCGTTCATCATGTTTGGCGTTTTAATCAGACTGACGAGATACATTACCATCTTAACCCTTTAACACTGCCGGCTGCTGCAATGGGTCTTGGGAAATGCCCATTGCAGACCAAGAGAAGACTATTTTTGAAAATTTAACACTGAAATGACTGCCTCGATGACAGAGCCAATCATGTCAGCAGTATATTTTCAAAAATAGTCTTCGCTTGGTCTGCAAATTAACGTTTTCTATGAGAAAATTGAATTTTTCTAGGATAAATTCAAGGGTTAGAGGGTTAAAGGCGTAAGAAATATTCTGCTGAATATTTTGGAAATAAAATCATTTTTTTAGCCACGGGGTTTAAGTGAGAGTCAAAGGATCAAATTTGACGAAAGTTCAGGACTTACCATGGTGAGCGATTGACTGCACGTTCAAGCATTAGTTGATCACAACTAGCATAATCCGGTTATCGAGTAAAATGTTTGCTATTTCTGACACAAATGCCTGTAGTGAGTATTATTTGTCTAATTTCAGCAAATAACCTTAGCCTGCTTTATATTGAATTACATTTCATCAGGGATATCATCAATTAATCCACATCAAGACGAGTAGTGAAAGATAAAATATTAATGTAAAATAAACAAGAGAAACGAGATATTGCAGACCCTCACCCTCCCGTGTGTGTCACATTGTAAGACCTTCACAGAATTTCAGTCCAGATGTTTTCGAATTTTCCTAGAATTTCCGGAATATACGGAGTCCGACTGTACGGTCATACACATTCTTATGCTAAGTTAAAGATTGAACAATGCTGTGACCATGTTCGGGATGTGTACCACATATGCCACGTGGTTACCTGGTAGTAATAAAAACTGATACGGAAAAGCGAAAATGATTCCAGATCCTATGGGCCTCCCAGGACAAATTTTGAAATCTAGATGCTCCCAGATGGCATCTCTAGCATTTCCATGTAAATATGGAGCATACGTTTGCTGCTAAGTTCTTCTATTTTAGCCATTTAATTTCACCCTTACTGCACTCAATCTTTAGTTAGTCTAGCCAAAAGTAGAAGAATTTAACTGCCAACTGATGGTCCATATTTACGTCTGGAAATGCAGGCGATGCCATCTTAGAGCGTCTAGAAGATACTAAATAATATTAAACTGTAACGCAAAAAGTTTGATTTTATCTCTCGAGATATTTTATGATACAGGAATCTAACGTATTAGTAAGTTGTCACCTTATCGTGCTATTTCTTGCTTTACAAAACAGGAATAGGGCTCTGGACGAGACAGCGTTTATGAAAAGAGACACAATATAATCCACATTATTCACGAAAATATCTTGGAATGAAAATTCAGTGTTGGGTGGGTGTACGGTGCGGTGCCCCCGCTACCGCTATAATGACACGGTACTTCAGAAAGACAGAGAACAGGCACGAGATGATTGTGAAAAAGTAACTATGGATTTTTATTTACAGTAGATAATAAGTTAATGTACAATTCTGTATGTGAAATTATAATAACAATTATTTTGTGCCCAATTACGATATAAGAAAGAGGGCATACTATGTAAGGCTTATAGAAGTCTAGGACCAGCCTAGAGACGTGAAACGTTACCGTTAGAGCGTCTAGAAGATACTAAATAATATTAAACAGTAACGCAAAAAGTTTGAGTTTATGTTTCGAGATATTTTATGATACAGGAATCTAACATATTAGTATGTTGTCACCTTATCCTGCCATTTCCCTCTTTACAAAACAAGTATAGATCTCTTGACGAGACAGCGTTTATGAAAAGAGACACAATATAATCCATATTATTCACGAAAATATCTTGAAATGAAAATATGGGAGTCTGGTCAAATTCAGAGTGTTGGGTGGGGTGTGTGGTGTGGTCTCCCCCCCCCCCCCCCCGCTACCGCTATAATGATACGGTACTTCAGAAAGACAGAGAACAGGCACGAGATGATTGTAAAAAGGTAACGATGGATTTTTATTCACAATAGATAATAATCTAACGTACAATTCTTTATGTGAATTTATAATAACAATTATTTTATGCCCAATTGCGATATAAGAAAGAGGGCATAGTATGTAAGGCGTATAGAAATCTAGGACCCGCCTAGAGACGTGAAACGTTGCCGGCGCACTGTACACAGTAAGTATTGCACATATACATTAAGTATGTTAATATCAGTTAGTAATACGATGAGTAATACGGTGTCGGTTAAGATTTCCAGATTGTGCGAATCCTTTACCACAAACGGTGCAGATGTACGGTCGCTGACCAGTGTGGATCCGGTTGGGTTTGGTTAATGTGGAGTAATCGCGGAATGATTTTGGACACAACGTGCACGCGTACGGGCGTTCGTTAGTGTGTGTGTACGTATGTGCGTTCGCGTGCTGCTCCTCTGCGTAAACCTCTTGCCACAGAATTGACATTCGTATGGTTTCTCGCTGGTGTGACGTCGGATGTGCACTACCAGATTACTACGCGTTGCCAGGTGTTCTCCACACGATTCACATTCGTGTTTCCGCTGTTCATGTTTCTGTATGTGGCGTTGTCGTTTTTCAGGGATTGTCGCTCGTTTTGAAGCAGTCACATACAGATATGATGAATACTGTATGGACCTAACCGGACTGCTCCACAAAGGATTGTTATGAACATTGGTGGTTATGTCCTCCAAAACATCATCAAATACACCATTCAGTTCAATCTGAAATCGAATAAGAAAGAAGTTATAAACCAAATAATCAACAAATTATTAAGAAAATCACTCAAACAACATTAAGGAGATGGACATATGATGGATCGGGATGATAAGACAACGGAGCGATACATTGACAACTAACGGGTGAACATTTCTGTTTGGTAAAACGTGTATTTCCATGACATTTTCATGACAATAACGGTTCATAAACTGAATATTTCTTTCAATGTATCTGACTTTTCACGACATAGCAATCGTTTTTGATAAGGGTCAATACGTTTCTTGAATATAGATTAATAACTAAGTTATAATTATTCTGAGAACGTCAACACGTGTCATAAACATAAGGACGCCGACAAAGATGTCGATGGATGGCTGAATCGGCGGAGGGAAGGGGGGGGGGGTTGCGTGGAGGGAGGGATGGATGGAAGGAGGGGCAGACGGGCAGGCGGATGGATGGACAGGGAGGAGGTGGGAGGGGAGGGGAATGGAGCGGTTCGATGGGGTGGATGGATGGCTGAATAGATAGATAGATAGATGCCTTGATGAGGATGATGAAAATCATCATTCCCGAGCCACGTGACCGGGGATGGTGCTCCACCACAGCAACTGGAGAAAGGTGAAGATCTATTAGATTCTGATCCGCATGGACTGGATAATGGAGAGTCGCTGGATCCACAGCGACTAGTCACTGGCGAGTACAAGGATCCACCTGGGCTATTCACTGGATAATCTCTGGATCCACATACACTAGGCAGTGTATAGTTCCTTACATACGTAAGTAGAGAGTTTGCCAGATCGTGAGCCTGGGATGCAACAGAGCAGACTGGTGATTGAAATGATGACGTTAAATTAGGAGAGGAAACGTGTCTACTATCTGTTATCCGGGTGTTTGATCTGTAATAATAATAATAATAATAATAATAATAATAATAATAAAAATAATAATAATAATAATAATAATAATAATAATAATAATAATAATAATAATATATTAGATCGCACTAGGGTGAGATGTTGACTTATGCCCTTGCCCTCTGATTTGACAATGCACTTAGTGACCCCGTGACATAGATAGTTGATGCGTTTACCTCTCACTCAAGGCGACCATAGCTAGTCGTCGTAATATGGAGGCTAATGCCAAATCTGACAATTTTACTTTGGTCAGTTAAGGCCGAAAAGGGCTATTCTTGTTTCTACTTTGACCCCGAGACCTAAATATTTGGTGATTTGGCCTGAATCTTATTGTACTTCTAGCCACATATAATATGAGGGTGACAAATTTGGCGATTCTATCTACTGAGGTTCCAGCTTTATGGCTAAAATGTGACCTACATGTTTGGCTGTTTGAACTCAAATTTATTTTTCCCTAGTCATATACAATACGAATAGATATCCTAAATTTGTTGATTCTATTTTCTTGGACCTTTAAGATATAGCACCGACATTGTAAGAAAACGATGCCGAATATTTTGCTCCTGGAATGACTGAAAGTTTTCCAGTTTGATTAATATCAGAGATTTTCACCCGCTTCCGCGTGGTTGTATTTGAATTTCAAATGTTGTTTGAGATTAATGGTTGTATGGTTTAACTTAATCAATTTATTATTATTATTATTATTATTATTATTATTAATAATAATAATAATAACTTACCCTAATGAAGATGTTCTTTTACTTAGATCAAGTGGCAGTAGATCTTCAGTATTGTGGGACCACGCTGTAGACGCAGGCTTATAGGTGGATGCTTGACTTAAAGCTGACATGGTACTTTATTAATTAAATGTGAACTAAATACTTTATGCTGAGACTACAACGTGAATGATCAATCTGAGCTAATTAGCCACCAGGAGGATAATTCCTCTCTAATACAATATCAGCAATGAGTCGGCTAGTATGAAATATTTCTCCGATAATACTTGAAGAAATAATCTTAACAATGATATAAAAATTGTGAAATTATTTGTATTTATACCGAAGCCAGACCTCCTTGAAATATTCTTTTGTTTCTCAGATCAAACAGAAAATTAAATAAATTAAGACACGACGGTGAATATCAAAGCCTTGTTTAATAATCACCAATAATGGATAGCTAAGGATGACAATGAAGGGTTTATATTGTTGTGAGTCATGCTTAGAACAATAGGCGAGTAGATATTGTTCGCTTTAAGTTACCGAAAATACGAGGTGAGCAGCGGCCTGGGAGCGAAGGGCAAAAGAGAGATTGCCCATTTTACGAGTAACACTATTAAATGAAGGACCATTTTCTGACGGTTTCTTTAACTTTGAAGTGAGTCCTGATCACATCTCTTAGTGAGCAGACATAGGAACCTTTGAATGACCGACAATACATGGTGAGAAAGGATAGATTAGTAGTGTAAAGCGGCAATGTGGTGAGAAAGGATGGATTAGTAGTGTAAAGCGAAAATGACCAGTTGCAGCATTAGCGTTCTTGAATAAAGCAGAAAATTGTTTACGGACTCATAAAGGATGAGAACTGCATAGTGAGTCCTGGTCGCACAATTTATAGTGAGTAGATAACTGCTGACGTATACAGTTACAGAGAGCGCAGGGATGTGGTGTCGTGGGTGGAAGACAGATGGTACGAGGGAACTCTGACCACGAACGCACGCACACGCACGCACGCAGATTAACAAACTTGCATACAGCACGCAAATATTGCTCCAAACATGTCTAGAGTAATGCAATTTGTGTGCAACGATACATATCATACGAATTATAACTCTTTATAACTCCCTCCCTCGCTCTTTAACTCTTCCCTAACTAACTCCCTCTCACCATCCCTCCTTCCCTTCCTCCCTCGCCATTCATCCATGTTAACTCCCTACCACCCTCCCGCCATCCATCCATCTATCCATCCATCCCGCCCTCCCTCCTTCCCTTTCTACATCCATTTTAAATCCGTCCCTCCTGCCATCCGTCAATCAATCCATCCATCCCGAACAGGCCCCGCCACTCTCCCTCCCTCCCTCCATCCATCCCTAACTCCTTCCCTCCAGCTCTCCCTCCTGCCCTCCATCAATCCATGTTTAACTCCTTCTCCCTCCGTTCTCCCCCTCTCCAGCCATCCATCCATCCATCCCGCCCCGCTACCTCCCTCCATCATTCCCTCCCTCCCTCCCTCCCTCCCAGGTGGCACCTGGTGGGCGGGCCGCCCATTCATCCATCTCCACCCACGCAAACCACTGAGCGACCCAAACAAAACCCACCATCCATCCATCCATCCATCCCGAACACACAGCCCTCCCCTACTTCCCGCTCTCCCATCCTCCATCCATCCATTGGTACTCCCTCCTTAATTCCATCCCTCCCTCCCTGCCTCCATCCATCCCTCACTCCTTTCCTCCATCCCTAACTACCCCTCCCTCCCCCATCCATCCATCCATCCACCAACCCACCCACCCACCCACCCACCCACCCACCAACCAACCCACCCACCCATCTATCCATCCATCTATCCATCTATCCATCGATCCTTAGGTCCTCTCCTCCATCCCTAACACCATCCCTCCATAGCTCTCGACTAACCATAGCTCAGTCAGCGTACTCGATCAGACCAGTATACTGTCGCTAGAGGACAAAGCTGGAGGCATAGCTCGCCGCTTTTCCACCCATCCATCTATCCATCCTTCCATCCACTCAATCAGTCATCCGTGCACACACCAATCAACCGAATCGTTTATGTAATTTTTCTATCAGTGCGATATAAATGAAATTGAAATCAAACAGTCCTCTCACTGCCCAAGGCACACGAGGAAGATATTTAAGCCACCTTTCCCTACTGCCATACACTCTGTATCCATGCGGCACTGGGCGGGCATGGCGCCCACGCCACTTGGATAACTACAGCTCAGTCAGTATACTCACGAGAGATTTAGATGGATTTATTTCACAATAAGCCATAGGCCCGTGAGTGTACAATTTTCTTTATCATTATATTCACAAACCCTTTTGTAAATACGTTATACATATTGGCAATTGAATTAGTATGCTATACAATTATCTAGATACCTAATCTTATAATTAATATAGTGAAATTCTCTTTGGCGTTATATTCACAAACCCTTCAACAGCATAATAACTTTTGTAAATACGGGCTTACACAGTTTAAACATGGCTTGAGCATATTATTTATACAGTTTTCAACAATATGTAACATATTACCTATGAGATGAATAATACAATACAATACAATTCGTAGATCTAAGCGTGCGAAAGTTTTCTAGGCATTTCTAACATATATAGAAACTACGGCCGTGTTTGGATTGGGCACGTTATTTTATGTCCTTGAAGGAGCTATTTCTTCGCGGAATTTATTCTGATTAGCCCAAACAGGTAAAACTGCAAATAAATATCATATCATATCATATCATATCATATCATATCATATCATATCATATCATATCATATCATATCATATCATATCATATCATATCATATCATATCATATCATATCATATCATATCATATCATATCATATCATATCTAAGATAAATCAAATGGCCTAACGCTCACCCGGAACATGGGCCCCTAAGATTCCGTATAACAAGATATTTACTTTTATTTGATTGTGAACTTATTTGAGAGCCTACGACCACATAATTCTTTTAGCAAAGTTTGGTAAATGTAGAGATGTGTTCAGTTTCCGATGACTGCTTCCTAAAATGTAAGATTTTCACCAAACTGCGCAATCAACGACCGAGCACCATTATGTATATAATTTAGGGAGACTACCGTGTCTTGTTGAGGAAGCACTCATTCTACAAGTTCAGCCCCCTTCAAAAATGCATTGTAAGTAAATGCCGTGAGTCCCTTCAGATCCTGGTCATTTGTGGAATTTAATAATTCGGTCAATTTATAAAAACTTGGGTGTTTCCAATGGTAGGCTTTTATACTTTTCTTTCGGTATTCTTGATACAGTGGGCAAACTAAAATAAAATGGTACTCGTCTTCCTGATCGTCGCATGAGAAGCATGTTCGCTCAATCAACGGGTTTGCTAAAGACTTATTGTAGCAATGTTTCTTCCTACCTTGCCTTTCTTTAAATTTTACGAAAAAACTCGGCTATCCACAGTATGACCACAGGCCTTTGAATTTTCGTCCATCCATCCCTCTACCACATACCCCCCCCCCTACCCTACTATATATAAAAAACACAAGGTATGAAACCTTCATCTGTGGGCAC
>CM067370.1:139586813-139706813 GCA_034401795.1 Chaetoderma sp. LZ-2023a
TTAATAAACACGCTGTTGAATATTTTGAAACTAATTTGACTGGGCGCCGTTACTGCCATAAGCAGCAACAGCACCCAGTCAAATTAGTTTCAAAATATTCAGCAGCTTACCTGTATAGCTTTCTGGAAATTGATAGTCAAGAAGTTCAGAGATCCATCGATCCCAACACGAGCGCGGTGTGGGTGGAGCATAGCTCGAGATTGACGAGACATAGCTAGAGATGGGCGAGGCATGGCTAAAGATGGGCGAGCCATCGCTAAAACTGGAAAGGTCAATTGTTAGCTCACCTGGCCAGAATGGCCAAGTGAGCTTTATGCCATGGCGACCGTTCGTCGTCCGTCTGTCCATCAACTTTTGCTTTAAAACGTTACTCCTCATTAAACGTTTAGCGGATTTCAACCTATTTTGGCAGAAACGACCATAAGGCTTCCGAACTGATATACAGAATTTTGATTGGACAATCTTTCCGGCGGCCATCTTGGATTTTCAGAAATTTCAAGAAATAAGATAAAAGCCTATTCCTCATTAACTGCTTGGCCGATTTGAAGCAAACTTGACTGGAAGGACCCTAGGCTGGTATGCTTCAGAACTTGTATACAGAATTTTGATTGGTAAATTTGCTCGGCGGCCATCTTGAATTTTCGGGAAAATGGTTGAAAATCGGTTAAAACGCTACTCTTCATTAATTACTTGGCCAATTTCAGTAAGATTTGGTGACAAGAACACTATGCTAATAGGTTTCAGAACTTGTATACAGAATTTTGATTCTTCGGCGGCCATCTCGGATTTTCTGAAAATTTCTGGAAATCAGTTAAAAGCCTACACCTCATTAACCACTGGGCCGATTGCAATCAAACTCAGTGGGAATGACCCTAGTGTAGTATGCTTCAGACCATGTATACAGAATTTTGATTGACAAATTTCTTTCGACGGCCATCTTGAATTTTCCGAGAATTCAGGGGAACTAGTTTAAAACGCTACTCCTCATTAACTTCTTGGGCAATTTCAGTCAGACTTGGCTGGAAGGATACTAGGGTGAGCGGTTCCAGAACTGATACACAGAATTTTGATTCGGCAATTTTTCCGGCAGTCATCTTGAATTTTCTGGAGATCAATTAAACGCCTACTCCTCATTAACCACTAAGCCGATTTCAATCAAACTCAGTGGGAAGGGCACTAGAGTAGCATGCGTCAGAACCTATACACGGAATTTTGATTGGACAATTTTTCGGCGGCCATCTTGAATTTTTAGAATAAAGGCATAAAATCGGTTAAAACGCTACTCTTCATTAATTGCTTGGGCATGTAGACACCATAGTCTTTTATAACACTATTCTCCTCCAGTGTGATACTTTGCCCATCCGACCCTCTCATACCGTCGGTGAATTCTGGGTGGCCAGAGAGGAATTTCTTTAACCAGTCTCTGGACCATGATTCCAGTAATGTAATTCGAAATAATGCCTAAACCCCTGGTACCTCTGCCTGCATGGAGAGTAAATAACTGCACATCATTTTACAACTCTTACCAGCCACATCATTCTTGATTGTTGTACATTTGTCTTGATCAGGTTTTGCCAGTTCAAAATAAAATGTGTCAATATGTTTCTCGATTTCAGAATTGAAAGATCACCATGTCACGTTAAAGAAAGCAGTAGAGAATATTTATTTGTCATGCTGTGACCCGCCGTCACACAACATAACATGTAAGTCGGTATCATTTTCATGCTGTCCTGTAAGTCAGTATCATGTTTCTTAAGATGTCAATTTATCAAAGCCCTAGAATTCATACTGTAGAGGTTGACCTTTCATTCCGGCGTCATGGCGGTTGTTGAAGAAAGGTAACAGATTCCCTAGGCATAAAAGCAACTACAACTAGGCCTATCACCGATAATCATGTTGAACTGCGTATTTCATTAAAAATGGTATTTAAATAATTAAATAATTCCCGAGAATCTACAGAGGAAGATTTAAATGGAAATTCCATCTCTTTATGCCAGAACGGTAAATTTGGAACTTCTCTTTCCGTTCATTCCACCCACCAATATTACGGGAGCACTGTCTTAAATATTGTCACATTATTTAGGTGATATTGTTTTGAACGAGAGGCGCTAACATCCTTTTACATACCCCGCTCAATTGTTGCTGGTATTTTTAATAGAATACTTTATCAATGGAGGGTTGATTTCTAGATAAGCTTCGCCCTCTATTTACAAACGGTGGAATCGATTTTAAAATCTGTATTCCTATAATCTAAGTAAACTGCAGGTATGACGTAAGCTGTTGAATATTTTAAAACAAATTTTACTGCGGGCTGTTGCTGTTTCAAAATATTCATCAGATTATGACGTCACCTAATTGAGAGACAGATCGGATCCCTCCATTTTGGATGATATGTGGACACTATTTTTATGGTTAGGTCTTTCGTTTAGATTAACATATTGTCTCATATTCCAGGATTGGTTCTCACTATTGGGACTAAACTTGGAAAACCTGCTTCCTTATATCAAGCGGATTGAGCATAATGATGTTGAGGTCAGGAGGTCAAAATTCAAGGTCACTCTGAACTTGGTATAAAACTATATTTTTAAGGTTAAGTTTTTGGTTTAGATCAACATATTGTCTCAAATCTCGGCATGACTTCACCCTATTGGGACGAAACATGGACACCTGCTTCCTTATATCAAGCGGATTGAACATAATGATATTGATGTCATGCTCAACCTCATCGCGAAGATTATCACATTGCATTCGCTAAAGTTTGTGCAAAGTTTTAGTTTTCGACTCGGCTGATAATAGTGATATTAACCCTTCGTGTGTCAACTTAACCCTTTTAAATGTCAAGCCGGCCAAAAAGGGCGTCTGCATTGGACTTGACGAATGAAAACTATAATTCTAAAATTCTGGTACTGACTCGACAGTTGCTTCAAAGAATCGAATCTTCAATTTGCTATGTAGAGGTGACTTCCAGATCTTTACCATTCCGTTGCGACATTAATTGGAACCGAGTTTCACATCCTATTTGTGACGCGTCGCTTGCCGGAGCCCATCAGTCATTGTTTTAATTGGTCAATTTAAGCAGGTTCACACGCCCAATAGCCGTTGAATATTACACGTGTTCATATCGAAAAAAAATTAAACGTTCTGAAAGCCGTGTTTATATGATAAACAAAGTTATCATCTACAAATAAATTTCCGATACTGCATCCCCCCCCCCCTTCACCCCCCCCCCCACCCGGCGGCATCCCCCACCCACCTCACCCATATACCTTCCGCACTAGGTGACCGCCTAGTTCACTTAGCGCCTAGTTCACTTAGAGGTTGCTCCAGCGCCTAGTTCACTTAGAGGTTGCTCCGGCCCTGGTCTTGTCAAAGTCATCTAGGTAGAAACGTCTGTTCTTGATTCAGTGCATGGTGACTGGTCGACCTGGGGCTCCTGGGGTGACTGTATAAAGACGTGTGGAGACGGACAAAGAAAGCGGCTCAGAACATGTACCAACCCAACTCCGACTAATGGTGGCCGAGAATGTGTGGGTCACATACAGGACATTGATCATTGCAACAATACAGCATGCCCACCAGGTAATACATAGCATGGAAACATATACTGAACCTTCGTACATGGAACATCCCGTATGTCTCCCTTACAGTAGATAAATGTATAAAAAATAAACATTAGACTATGAAGAGAAATCATAAGTGATACATAAACCAACCTTTACTAAGCGTTTCTTTAAGATGTTGTTTGATTTTGTGGGCATGCAGGCAGACAGGCAGACAGGCAGGCAGGCAGGCAGGCAGGCAGGCAGGCAGGCAGGCAGGCAGGCAGGCAGGCAGGCAGGCAGGCGGGCAGGCAGGCAGGCAGGCAGGCAGGCAGACAGACAGAGCAGCAAGACAGACAGAGCAGCAAGACAGCATGACAGACAGATAGACAGACAGACGGACAGACACACAGGCGGGCGGTCAGGCACGCAGGCGGGCATGCAGTCAGGCAGGCATACACACACACGTACGCACGTGCGCGCGCACGCACGCAGGCACACACAAACAGACAGACAGACACCAAGACAGACAGGCAGACAGCAAGATAGACAGACGGACAGCAAGATAGACAGCCAGACAGACAGACATTAAGACAGACGGATGGACGGGCGGGCGGGAGGGCGGGCAGGCAGACATACATCATGAATACTTGTGTGAGCACGGTGGGTGCAGAGACCACGATGGGTGCAGGGAACATGGTGGATGCAGTGACCACGGTGGGTGCAGGGACCCCGGTAGGTGCAGTGACCACGGTGGGTGCAGGGACCACGGTGGGTGCAGGGAACATGGTGGATGCAGGGACCACGGTGGGTGCAGGGACCATGGTGTGAGCAGTGACCACGGTGAGTGCAGGGACCATGGTGAGAGCAGTGACCACGGTCGGAGCAGGGACCATGGTGGAAGCAGGGGCCATGATGTGGGCATGGGCCACGGTGGGAGCAGGGACCACGGTGGGAGCAGTGACCATGGTGGGTGCATGGAACATGGTGCGAGCAGGGACCATGGTGGGTGTAGTGACCACGGTGGGAGCAGAGACCACGGTGGGTGTAGTGACCACGGTGGGAGCAGTGGCCACGGTGGGTGTAGTGACCACGGTGGGTGCAGTAACCACGGTGGGAGCAGGGACCATGGTGGAAGCAGGGCCATGATGGGGGCAGGGGCCACGGTGGGAGCAGCGACCATGGTGGGTGCATGGACCATCGTGGGAGCAGGGGCCACGGTGGGACCAGAGACCACGGTGGGTGTAGTGACCACGGTGGGAGCAGTGGCCACGGGAGGTGTAGCGACCACGGTGGGTGTAGTGACCACGGTGGGAGCAGGGACATTGGTGGAAGCAGGGGCCATGATGTGAGCAGGGGCCATGTTGGGAGCAGGGACCATGGTGGGTGCATGGACCATGGTGGGAGCAGGGACCATGGTGGGTGTAGTGACCACGGTGGGAGCAGTGGCCACGGTGGGTGTAGTGACCACGGTGGGTGCAGTAACCACGGTGGGAGCAGGGACCATGGTGGAAGCAGGGCCATGATGGGGGCAGGGGCCACGGTGGGAGCAGCGACCATGGTGGGTGCATGGACCATCGTGGGAGCAGGGGCCACGGTGGGACCAGAGACCACGGTGGGTGTAGTGACCACGGTGGGAGCAGTGGCCACGGGAGGTGTAGTGACCACGGTGGGTGTAGTGACAACGGTGGGAGCAGGGACATTGGTGGAAGCAGGGGGCATGATGTGAGCAGGGGCCATGTTGGGAGCAGGGACCATGGTGGGTGCATGGACCATGGTGGGAGCAGGGACCATGGTGGGTGTAGTGACTACGGTGGGAGCAGTGGCCACGGTGGGTGTAGTGACCACGGTGGGTGCAGTAACCACGGTGGGAGCAGGGACCATGGTGGAAGCAGGGCCATGATGGGGGCAGGGGCCACGGTTGGAGCAGCGACCATGGTGGGTGCATGGACCATCGTGGGAGCAGGGGCCACGGTGGGACCAGAGACCACGGTGAGTGTAGTGACCACGGTGGGAGCAGTGGCCACGGGAGGTGTAGTGACCACGGTGGGTGTAGTGACCACGGTGGGAGCAGGGACATTGGTGGAAGCAGGGGCCATGATGTGAGCAGGGGCCATGGTGGGAGCAGGGACCATGGTGGGTGCATGGACCATGGTGGGAGCAGGGACCATGGTGGGAGCAGGGACCACGGTGGGTGTAGTTGCTACGGTGCGAGCAAAGACCTTTGGTGGGTGCAGGGACCATGGGGGTGAAGTGACTTCTGATTCTGACAAATTGTTCCAATCATCTATTACTCTAGATGGAAAGAGGCTTGTAGTCAATTCTGTATTACACCTATGTTCGTATGGCTTAAAACATTGTCCTCGAAGCTCTCTGTGAGACAGTTTGAGTCGAGTTGTTGCGGGAGACTTGGTCTGTCTGATACAACAAACAATATAATATTACAATACTGACAATATAACATGTCAACAATAGCGTGACACTATTTTGTAAATCTAGATTTCAATATATTATCATAAGTTGTTTATTATTAGATATTTGTCACTGATTGTTTGCAGTGTGTTCTCTCAAAGATCTCTCAAGCGAATGTAGCATCTTGATGTTATTAAATGAATTTTATGTCAGGATGTATGTAAATCTGCTAAAACTGTGTGCTTAAAATAAAAAGATAAAAAAATAAATAAATAAATAGATAGATAGATAGATAGATAGATAGATAGTACATTTATATTGCACTGAACTCCATGCATGATCTAATCCATTAATGAGATGTGTATTGTTTTTGCAGTACTGCGTCACGCGCGTGTTATAGGTGACGGGTATGGCATTGGTATGACTCAGTTTAACCGTCCTCAAGGTGTGGCTGTTAGTCCAGCTGGTGGCAGATTTTATGTCGCGGACTCATTTAATCACCGAGTGAAGATTTACAGAGATGACGGCGCGGTCATCAAAATATTCGGAACACGAGGTCAGCGTGATGGACAGTTTGACTTCCCTGTAGACCTTGCTGTTAACAGTCACGAGGAGATCGTCATAACAGATGAGAATAATGATCGTATTGTGGTGTTTGATAGAGACGGTCAGTTTAAGTATACATTCGGTACACTTGGATCAATCACAGGCCAGTTTCGGTATCCAGTAGGCGTGGCTGTAGACACGTCGGATAACATGTATATCTGTGACCGGGGAAATAACAGAGTTCAAGTGTTCACGAGGACTGGTGATTTTATCCGCGAGTTTGGCCGAAAAGGAAGCGCACCGGGAGAATTGTTCTTGCCAGTTTATGTATCTGTTGCTATGACGACTGGCCGCGTGTACGTGACAGAGCATGGTAACAACAGAGTCAGTGTGTTTACTGATGAAGGTGACTTTATATTTACATTTGGTACTGCTGGAGAGGCTAATGGTGAGATGAGGAAGCCACGAGGTATAGTCATAGATGAAAATGGGTTTGTCATTCTGTGTGACCAAGACAATAATCGTATTCAGGTGTTTGATGCTGAAGGCAGGTTTATCTCTACATTCGGAAGTAAAGGTGTTAATAATGGACAGTTTAACACTCCTCAGGGACTGGCCATCATGCAAAATGGTGACGTCATTGTCGCTGACTTGGCTAATCACCGGGTACAAATTGTCTCCAAATAGACCTACAGATGATTGGTTTAAACAAGGTTTATTTTTAGTCCATGTGGAAGCACAATAAGACATGTCCTATTAGCGTGTCTCCCACTTACGCACAAATATATTCCATTAAATAAATCAAGAGGCGAATAATAATATTGCCAGCTGTCACAACAGCTGTCACAACAGTAATAACAGCAATAAGATTAATAATGATAAGAAAAAGAAGAAGAAGATGATGTTGATGATGATGATGATGCTGATGATGAAAAAGAAGGAGGAGGAGGAGCAAGAGGAGGGGGAAGAGAGATGTTGTAGGTAGCCTAATGATGACAGAATAACATCTTCGGGATAAGGAGAAAAGCATGGTTTGACAAATCACAATGCGGGAAAGCTGCTGTATATTTTGAAGCTAATTTGACTATTGCACACTTTTGCACATGTCTCTTTCCAGATCAACAGCGTCGCGATCGCCGGTGTTTTTGTGATTGTAAATTAGGTCACCAGACGAGCTCTCGCCTATCACGTGAAGTAGGCGGAAATCGGATTGGCTACCTCCAAACCCACTAGCGTAATGTTTCTTCACATAGTGAGAAATCACAGGTCTGCAAGTACGGTCTCGAACAGCGTAGCTATGCAAGTGGACGTATGTTAGTACGATGGTCATACAGCTGCTGATATTAGCTCTTTGTCTTTACTTTCTACACTATAACGACCCATACTCCGTCACTTATAGACAGATTTAACTACGTTAATAGTCCAACAACCCATTAGTCTGACAGTCCAATAGTCAGACAGCCCAATAGTCGGCAGCCCATTAGTCGGACAGCCCAATAGTCCGACAATTGACAGCCCATTATTCCGACAGCCCATTAGTATGATCGCCCCTTAGTCCGGCAATTGACAGCCCATTAATCCGACAATTGACAGCCCATTAGCCCGACAGTTGACAGCCAATTAGTCCGACAGCCCATTTGTCCGGCAATTGGCAGCCAATTAGTCTGACAGCACATTAGCCCGACAATTGACAGCCAATTTGTCTGGCAATTGACAGCCCATTAGTCTGACAGCCCATTTGTCAGACAGCCCATTAGTCCGACAAAACTATATTTTAAAGAAGCAAGTTAATACTCATAATAATACTTAGAAACGGCCACCTTTCCCGCCTGTTGGGATCAATTTAGGCCTATATAGATTTTGCATCCTGATTTCCCAGAATCATAATTTCAAGGTAATGAAACACCTAATCTGTTGAATATTTTGAAACTAATTTGACTGGGTGCTAGGCAGCAACAGAGCCCATTCAGATTAATTTCAAACTAATTTTTGTTAAATTGCAAAGACATACAATTCGTCCACTTGACGGACATTTCAATGGCCATAATGGAGCTAGATATGTCAGGCTGCGTTGTGAGTTCTGTAGTAAAGGGTTGGTTGGGGGCGACTTCATTGGTCATCCCACGCCATGTGGTTTTAAGTGGGCGTGCCATAATTGACCATATATGGCCAAAGGGGCGTGGTCTGGTGGGCGTGTTTGTACAAGGACGCCCACTAGATCACGCCCCTTTTTGGATACTCCATATATGCTCAATTAGGCGTGTGTGGGCGTGCGTGTGTGTGTGTGTCGGTGGGTGCGTGCGTGCGTGCGAGCGTGCGTGCGTGCGTGCGTCCATGGGTGGGTGTGTGCGTGCGTGCGTGCGTGCGTGCGTGAGTGCGTGCGTGCGTGTGACGTTGCGATGTAATAATAATATGTGGCGTCATCTATATGGTCTTGAATCCCATCGGTTTACCCTGTCAGCCAATAGATGGATTTCTATCTATGACATAGCTAAGCTCAGTCAACATTTTAGGCATGTTGAAATCGACATGAAGTTTTGAAGGCCGATATCCCAAAAACAAAATTTCAAGATAACTATACAAGTAAGCTGTTGAATATTTTAAAAGTAATTTGACTCGGGCTGTTGCTGCTTATGGCAGCAACTGCTTCCAGTGAAATTAGCTTTAAAATGGTTATTAAATTGTAAAATTGTGCACTCGTAACGGACTTGCCAATTTTAGTGATTATGATTATGACGTTAGCTAACAATGGACGTAATTGATTATGATGTCAGCTACTTGAGTGACAGATTGGAGCGCTCCATTACAGCCATTGATACATAGGCTACAGAAAGAGTTTCGTAATTACAGTCTCCAAAAATTTTAAAGAACACACTGAATCACCGGAATATGTTATGTCAAATGCGTGACATCATATCTTCAGGGTAAGGAATACCACTGTTATAAGATCAGTCATTCTATCACATCCGCCGATGCATTGTACACTAATGCTATGATTGGCTGAATCATTTCGTGACAGTGAGATTCCTTACTATGATCATATAACAATAAGTAAAATAGAAGGCAGCATTAGGTACATTCAATTCAAGAATGGACCTGAGGAAGCTAATGATTTTGGATGAGGACAAGACACAGCGGGCAAAAGTGAAGAAGGACTGATTGCAGCTGTAGGATGTTTCTACTACAGAATTCGCAGAATACAGTAATCATACATACAAACATAGAAATACGTTTTTGCTGACGAATCTACTTATTAAATAATAATAATTGCTTCCAATTATTGTTAGGCCCTATATACGTATAATATCTGACATTTTCGGGACTATATTTTGAAAAGGACGCATATGTCCTTAAAGTGCTCCACCAGTAAACTGGCAAGTCCTTCAGGACTAAGTCTAACAACTTGGGTGATTAGAAAGTTATATTTTATCTACGTTAGAGTTGAGGTCACATTTCGTATTGCAGTAATGAAAGAAAATGAATTACAAATCTCTTTCTTACTCTGTATGACTTGTGTCATGGTATTTAACCTGCTAAATCTTATAAATCAGATATGGCAAATTCTGTTGAATATTTTGAAACGAATTTGACTGTGAATTAATGCTGCCAATGGTTTATGTTAAAATATATTCAAAATATTCAACGGTTTTCCTGTATATTTGTCCTAAAACTGAGATCATGAAATTTTAATATTAAATGGTACAGAAATAGATATATGAACGCATGGGCTTATAACATGCAGACACATTTCCGCTACACTACACTTTCCATCAAGTATTTTAGACGTTCATTAAAGTAAGGCATTGATGAGTTATCTTCCTTATCCTAACATTAAAGTAAGGCGTTGATGAGTTATCTTCCTTATCCTAACATTAAAGCAATCGTAAGTGGCAGATGAAATAAATTAAATGTTGCACCCTCCGCCCCCACCACGACCACCCTAACCCCCACCTCCACCCTAACCCCAGCCCCAGTAAAGACAGACATCTTACTGGGATGATAATCCAACTGGTTTGGATAGACGAATAGACGCACGCACAGACGAAAGACGATAATGATTATGAATAAAAGCAAGCCTTTCCATGAAGATTTGTCAAGCTACTTCAAGCAGAAGTTATCCAACGAAATGACAAAAGTTGCATGAATGGACGGGCACACGGCCAGAAAGTCAGACGCATGGGCTGAATGACTAACCCAGAAAATAACGTTCATTCCCCTACTACCATAGCCAACATTCCCATGAAGTTTCGTTACTCTATGGCAGACACTGGTCTCCATGACACGAATGGACTTTTCTATCCCTGCCGGTTCGTACAACACAGTGTATTGTATACCTACTGATTGGAGCCAGAACAATTGCTGCTGAAATAAATATCAGGCAGATCATATTACTATCAAATATAATCAGAAGCGAAAATCCAACACTGAACAGAATAATGGAACGGAAAGCACAAATAAGGCCTGTTAATCCTCATAGTTGGTTCATATATATCCAAGGTATCCTGCAGCAGTACAGGTTTCCACAAATTATGTACCTAAAAAGTCACATCCTCAGCAAAAGCAAGTGGAAAGAAACGGTCAAGACAGCAGTAGATATGTACTGGACACATTAAACAAACTGAACAACGCCGCACGAAAACTACACTAACATACCATCACTTCGCAAGGCTATCGGTTGGCAGAATGTATCAAACCATAATCACTGTTCATTCAGATGTTAAGGATGTCCGGCGACATAGTATTAAAGTCAGACTACTAACAGGAACGTGCCTGGTTCAGGATAATCTCGCCAGATTTCAGCTAAATCAAGTAGATCCAACATGTCAATGGGACTGACGATTACTATCATATGCTACTAAAGTGCAACACCATTTTTAATCACAGTCACCTATTTCCTGGAGCTCAAGTCATTTGTTACACAGTACCTAGGAGACTCTACATGGAGATCCTTAAGCATGGATTTTTTTAATAAGTTGCATACATTTCCAAGCAATGGGGCGAATGGAGCATGGACGGCTACAGAGAATACTACACAGCCAAATACAATTGCGTCAGACGTATGCTTTTATAGCATGCACCATGGCATTCCAATAGTCTCGGAGATTCCGGTTGCCTGCATTGTAGTCTCACTTTAGGCGCCGGTGGATCCTCTCTTAATTGTAATTGAGTGGGTGATTAATTGATGGATGGATGGATCGATCGATCAATCGATATTAATTGATCGATTGATAGATTGATTGATCGATTGAGGGAATGAACAGGATCCCGTGATGTTTCAGTTTAAATACTCAGGGAAGGGTAATCAATTCGCCAGAACACTACATAGGTAACTCAGCTGCTGCTGATATTGCTGGTGCACTGCCACCGCTGCTGCTTTTACCGCCGCTACAGCTACTGCTGGAAGGGTAATCAATTAGCCTGAACACTACATTAGTAAACACTGCTGTTGCTGCTGCTATTGCTACTACTAATACTACTTCTAGTTATTACTACTTACTACTGCTGCTGATGCTGCTACTACTGCTGATACTGCTGCTACTGCTGCTACTGCTGCTGTTACTGCTGCAGCTGCGGCTGCTACTGCTACTACTGCTGATACTACAGCTACTGCTGCTATTGCTACTTTTATTTACTACTACTACTACTACTAGTACTACTACTACTACTACTACTACTACTACTACTACTACTACTACTACTACTACTACTTTTATTTACTACTACTACTACTACTACTACTACTACTACTACTACTACTACTATACTGCTGTTGCTGCTGCTACTACTACTACTACTACTACTGCTGCTACTGCTGCTGTCGCGGCCGCCGCTGCTGCTGCCGGCGCCGCCGATGCCGTTGTTGCTGCTGCTGCTGTTACTGCTGCAGCTAAGGGCACACCACAAAACATGTACGTCTATTGGTATTTAATTCTATCGTTACAATCTCTATTGTACAAGCCACAAAGAATTAAAAATAACTTGTAGGATTTTACAATCACTGCCAATACATCATTCTCACCTTCTACTAAATTGTTCGTGCGTGCAACGCTATCTCGGTTGAACACGTTCCACATTTTGGGTGGAAACTCCCCATCGGAATAGTTCCACTGCATATATACAATAAAGGCGTGTACATCGGGATACCGTATAATATGTTGTGCCGTTAAGTTTGCAGTTGCAAGTATCCTAAGGTTCTGATGGACCATCAACATAGACATTGCTGCATCGCTGTAGTTTCCCTAGATTGGCCTCTGTAACAAATACTGCAATTCCCCAATCATTGTGTTGGTGACTAAGGACCGGTTCATCACGCCAGGTATTCAAATACTCGTCCTCAATCAGAACATCGTGTATATCATGTGGAATGTGTGGTATCAGTGAGAATCAATTTCTGGTTAATTTGGATCTCACAGAATCAAATGTCGGGATTTCGTCATCTTCCACATCATGGTCTTCTAACAAGGCTCTATCGTATATACGTTTTATTGGCATTGATGGGTCCCCATCAATATTTGCTACCATCCTCTGTGTAAGACTGCTTGTATCGATTAGACCTGTATTTTGTCCATGATCTAAGTGTTCTCCAACCTACAAAAATCACGATTCTTACATCCATACTAGATAGTTAGTAATAAAGGGAAGAGGGTATTGCATTCATTCATTCGTGCGTGCGTGCGTGCATGCGTGCATGCGTGCGTGCGTGCGTGCGTGCGTGCGTGTGTATGCCTATCTATGTGTCCAGAGCTGCATCTAAAAAAACTTTTGATCCGATTTGGCTCAGATTTTAACACCACAAAAGATCGGATTGTGAAAGCATATTTTCAGAACTTGACCGAAATGGGATAAATAATTGATCATTTGATTTCTCGAAAACTTCTGGTCAGACATGAATCAAATGTAACGTGCCAATCAATCAATCAATCAATCAATCAATCAATTTATTGGGTGATTGATAGAACGATTGATTAATTGATTGATTGTTGAATGATTGAGCATTGAGCCATTCAGTGATCGATCAAGCGATTGAGTGAGTGATTAATTGAGTGATTGATTGACTGATTGATTGAGCGATTGATTGAGTTATCAAGCGATTGATTGATGGATTGATTGATTGATCGGCTGGTCGATTGATTGATTGATTGGGTGATCGGCTGATTGATTGAACGATTGATTGGTGGATCATTCAATCGATTGGTCGATCAACCAGTCACTCGATCGATCGATATATTTTCAATAAATAAATTGATCGACCAATCGATCTGATTGTACGATCGATCTTATCATATGATTGATCGATCGTGTTATTGACTGATCAGTCAATCGATCGATCATTTGGTAGAATGATTGATTGATAGATCCCTTGATCAGTTGACTGATCAGTCAATCGGCTGGTAGATCAAGTGATTGATTGAATGATCTACCAAGCAATCAATAGGCAATCAAAAATCAGTAGTCAATCGATTAATCAATCTATCAAGAGCAACTGATCAATCACTCAATCGATCAATCAATCCTATAATCAGATCGATCTGATCAACCAATTGATTGATTGAGTGAATAATTGATCGATCGATTGGCTGATCGATAGATCAATTGACCAATCAATTGATTGAATGGTCTACCATTGATTGATCCATTGATTGATTACTGGTCAGTTGATCGGTTGGTAGATCAATTGATTGATCGAATGATCTACCAAGCAAACAATAGTCAATAAAATATCAAGGAAATCAATCTACCAAGTAGTTGATCAATCAATCAATCGATCGATCGATCGATCGATCAAACCAATCATTGGATGGATCTGATCGATCAATTGATCGATCGATCTATCGATCGATTGATTGATTTGTGATTGATCGATCGATTGATCAATCTATTGACAGCTTGATCGACTGCTTGCTTTGTTGATCTTTCACTCGGATGGATTGATTGATCATTCATTCATTCATTCATTCATTCATTCATTCATTCATTCATTCATTCATTCGAGTTTAATGAATGGATGAAAGATTTATGGATTGAATATGTGAAAGGATGAAGAAACATACTTGGAATGAATTGATCGGGTGTGAACGGAATGACTGAAGGAGATGCGGAAGGAGCGGAATAAGGGAGGAAGGAAATGTGGATAGGATGGTGTAAAGAAGAAAGGGAAGGATGGGTGCTTGAGAGGGGTGGGTGGGAGAGATGAAGACAGCGAGGGTGAGCGGATGGAATGAAATGCGGAATCGATGCTTAAGATGCTGATTGAGTGAGTGATTAATTTATGAATTCCAGGATTGATTGAATGGCGGAATAAACAAAAGAATGAAGGAATTGCGAAATATGGGCGGATGGATGGACAGATAGGTGAATGAACGAGTGAACTAATGACCGAGTGAAATAATGAACGAAAGAACGAATGAATGAATAAATGAATGAATGAATGAATTGTTATACTTACATACTCGAATATTTGGCCGATCAGCGTTTAGATCGAAGTGATTACTCTGCAGGGGAGCACGACACCCACCCACGCCATCATCTCCAATATCTCTTGTTATTTCTGACATAATTCAGTTGGTATTGATACCCGAGGTATTGTAAACAAATTTTCACCGCGGTTTCCATTGACCATAGAGGCCATATTAATCATATATTTCTAATAACTAATAACTGCTTGAGGAATGTAGGACCTAATCTAATCGAACAATGCACGTGTTGCTTCACCATAATAATAACTACATATGTCATCCAGGGAGACAGCATCGTAAAACAATTGAATCAAAAAGTCGAAAACATGAAAAGCCGTTTCATTTCTTTGGGGCTACGGATGTTGCAGGGTTTTGTTTTGAAAACAGACTATGTGAAATGTAATTTATTATAATTTCCTCTTTTAGAAAGTCACATGATATCAAAAGACATTTTCTTTTAGCCCTTTTCATGCCGAAATCAACATCTGCAGTCGTTTTGATGAATGTCCATTTGATGGTCAAGGCCAAGGAAAAACTTTTTTTAATTTACCACTGTAATGACTGGCGCTATAACTGAGCTAGTTATTCCAGTGGAAAATTTTCAAACTTGGTCTTCTCTTGGCCTGGAAATGAACATTCAATAAGAAAATGTTTATTTTTTAAACTAATTTTGACCATTAAAGGGTCAGACAATTTTGTATGTTTAAGTAATATTTTGCCTTTGATAATCAGCGAGTACATTACAGCTCAGAAATACCTTAAAATGTTTACAAAACTAAATAAAGTGTAGGCCTCTATTGAATATTGTGAACATTGGGGCCTAATTGGATTGGAAGATTAAGGCAATAATGTCTTTTCAATCAAATTTTGTTCAAAATAGTCAACAGAGCATTTAATACTAACTAAAATGGTTCTGGGTTATTCTTTTGGAAACGTTCGAGCTTATTTCTTAGCTGTGCTGTAGCAAGCTTAAAGCTGATAATAAGCGTAGGTTAATGAACGGATATTATCTGTTTTGAAATACGACAATTTGTTGTTGCAAAATTTTGTTTTCTTTGAGTTCTCACCCACGCCGCGGAGCACATTGGATAATTAGTAGCCGTGTAATAAATGTACGTATTTGTCTGTTCATTCCTCTATACGGATATCCGTCCAACGCGTCCATATAAATTTGGAGAATTTTGTTTTGCACTTCATCATCATCGTCTCCATGAGATAAGTCAGAATTTTGGCTTACTAATAGCGTTCGCAATCCTAGAATGGTCGCTTTCAAAATCTGTTTGTTGGCATCTCTATCACCTACAACTTACTATGGAAATACGTGAATGGAATAAATATAGGCCTATCTTAAGATTTATTTCGTCTCCTTACATCAAAGGATACAATTTACGCCTCTAAAATGTAGAATTTTAACATTTTTATTTTATTTTCAAGCATTCTGATGTGAATGTGAGCCTTTAATGTGATAAAAAGGAATGCTGCTGTTGTATTGGAATCTCTCCGCGCTTAGGGTAATGTATACGGTTTGGTAAATAGTATTTCAACAATGAGTATGAATGGTGCCGATATATAACAGCCTAGTATTTGATTTAACAATCAGGCATAAAACATGAAACAACTAAGATTAAGCGCTTTCCATTTTGGTAAGTATGCATACAATATTGAATCATTTATATAGAGATCATGCATGAGTAATATATAGATCGCCTTTATCTCGTCTGACAGGTGGTCTTTGTGGACAGGTTTGGATGGATTCATAACCCTCCCCGCCCATGCGTAGGCACGCACACACACACACGCAAATACGTACACACACGCGTATGCACAGATGCACGTTTATATATTATTTACACTAGTATCTTAGAAAAAAAGTAAAAGAAAATCAGCTGAATGCTAACAGACACATCTGAACCGTTGCAAAGTGTCCTTCAGCGTAAAGTGTCCGCCGTTGCAAAGTGTCTGCCCAAAATACAAAAAATCGTTTCAAAATGTCCGCCGATGCAAAGTGTCCGCCCAAAATGCAAAAAAATCGTTTCAAAATGTCCGCCTGTACAAATCGTCCGCCCAAAATTAAAAAGGTCGTTTCAAAGTGTCCGCCTGTACAAATCGTCCGCCCAAAATTAAAAAGGTCGTTTCAAAGTAACTTTTGTAAGTATTGTTAGATTTATACTAACCCTACCCCATAATGTTCGAAGATGTGAATATATATATATATATATATATATATATATATATATATATATTAATTCAGGAAGTTACAATTACTCAGTTTCTTGTACATTTTGAATGTACTGTACTATTGCAAAATAAAATTTTATTTTCTACATCCCCAGTTAATATCATACATTGGAGAATTATCTTTTGATATAAAAATATATGTAAAACTTAGTAATTGTAAGTGAATTTTCATTTACAGGGGAGGGTTAGTATGAATCTAACAATAGGTATAAAAGTTATTCATTTCTTTCAACTAAAAATATAAATCACTTGAGAAATGTTTATGTAAAATTTCTGAAAGCATAAAATTGGGTTTTATGTTAAGGATCTACTTAAATATTAACATTTTCTAGGAAATACTGCTTGAAACTATGGAATTTTAAAAACTGATATTTAAAGAAAATGCTTCTGCTAGCCATGGTATTTCAGTGTATAGATAAAAACTTCAACACATAACACCTGCAGAAATGGATAATAAGTTTGTTTCTTCATTATCTTTAATTTGATACCATACTAGAGTGTTTGTATCCATATTAAGTGACTATTAAGTGGAACTAAAACAATATATTCAACTTTTCGCTCAAAATTCCAAAGAGAACAAACAAAAAACTGCATTTTTACCGAAAATACAGAGGCTACAGCCTTTAAGAAATCATTTTTCGAAATCAGTATAAAATTCAAACTTAGAAACCACCCTTAATCCCTTTGACCTCAGATATGGAAATAAATGTCCTGTAACTCTTGGACTATATGTTCATGACGCTACCACAATAACGGTCTATGCCAGAACACCTTAGACTAAGGCCAAGATCCAGCTAGGGTATGACTAGCCAATCAGACAAAGAAAAATAATAAAGTACAAATTATAATGTACCTTAGCCATAGAAACACACAGGGCCGGATCTAGAACTGAAAGCTGACTACCGCATACTGATGAGAAATAGAAATTTGTGGTGGGGATGAGAGGTTCACATACCCCTTCCTCGCAGTTGGGAGAGGGTGGATGGTAGTCATGTCTCGTAATTTAAACAAGATACCCAAATGGCCGTTTCAAATGCTAAGGGTCATGGTGAGCGTCACAAGGCGTGTGATACTCATCAGGACCATTAGCATTTAAACCATTTGGAATTAAATAGACATGATAATTTCCAGCAATTTTTTCATGAAATCTAATAATATTTCCACCCATCCATTTGATAAATCAATATTCTGAATGGACGATCTAGAGACTATCATTATCAAATTCTCTCTGCTAAATTTGTTTGAAACTGGACAAAAGGGTAGAGAAGAAGAATTTTGACCATTTCCAGTACATTTTAAAGAAAATCTAATGTATCATCCACCCAACATTACGGATCAATACGCTCAGATTGCTAAGGAGAAGAAGAAGCAATTTGACAATTGCTGGTACATTTTTCATTTTAGATTTTGATCTAACGATTCCATGAGTCAAGAATTCGAATATGTGTTCTAGAGCCTATCACCATAGGATCCTGTCAGCCAAATTTGGTTGAAATCCGTCAAGCTGTTAATGAGGAATAGCATTTTAAAGCAAAAATTGATTCACGGACAGTTGCCAATAAATGATATGCTATAAAGACTTGATTTCTTGCATAATAGCAGATGAAAATCTGAAGTGCTGCGCTTTGAAAACAATAAGTTTTTTCATTAATAATTACTCATCTAACTATGTGATTTGACTTACATGATGGATAGGCCACATCAGACGATATCTTGACTCTTACTATATATCAAATTCAGTTTATATTGTTTTCCGGAAACTGATAGGCAATATGGTCAGAGATCGGTCGATTCCAACATGAACAAAGTGTGAGCAGAGCTTAGTTAGAAATGTGCGAAAATACCGAAAACTGGATTCCTCCATGCACTTTAGCTCCCAAAGACATGTTGGTGTTGTCATGCCATCCCAATAGATGCTGGCAAAGAACATTTAGGTTATCAGATTTTTTAGGACTTTATCCGCAGGAAATTGCACTTGGTACAAAGGAGAAATTCAGTTTTAGCTATTTCTTGCCCATCTTTAGCCAAGCTCCACCCACACTTCTCCCAAAGTTCCTGAAAGCTACACATGTATGCAGTTAGATATTTTGAAACTAATTTGACTGGATGCTGTTTCTGGCGGCAACAGCGTCAAATTAGGTTCAAGACAGCGTGTTTATCAAATAGGTATACAAGTAGTTGTGGCATTACAGTATTTGGACCATTTCGCTCTGCTACTTGTATCTGAAAATTGCACATAAATCATACATAAAATGCGACTCGTGGTCATATCTAACTCATATAGAGTTTCGACAAGGACGAGTAGTGTTTGTATTTAGAAAATGGAATCTGCTGATAATCCACCTCTTCTCTGCAAAAAATGATCAGATCTTTAACCCTTTAACACTTATATCATCCAAAAGCGCCTTCTGAAGGGCTCTTGTACAATGTTTTTGCAGATCAAGAGAAGACTATTTTGTAAAATTTATGTCTGGAATTACTGGCTCGATAACCGAGCCAGTCATTTCAGTGGTAAATGTTAAAAAATAACATTCTCTTGGTCTGTAAAACGATTTTTTCTTTGAGAAAATTGAAATTTCCTTGAACAAATTAGAGGGTTAAAGGGTTAACTATGCTACTCAACTGTCAAAAGGTTTTTTTAATACATGCTGCATTACATCTACATTGCAACAATTCGATTTACTGATTTTTATATTTTGAAGATCTGACTACCGCATTTGCGTAGCTATGCGTACGCCTGGATCCGCGCCTGACACATTAAAATTTTTAAATTATGATTAAATCTCATAGTCAAAAGACTAGCGTGCCACAATGACAGCATAATTACAAAATACCATGCAATAATCATGCAGTACAAAAAGTATGATAAACCTTATGAATACATTCTATTGTCAAAACATATCTAATGAGAGACATATCAGTACAGCATGAGGTTCCTCTTGTAATTTCTAAGATAAATCGATCTGATATCCAATTACACATTTAATCTATATCTATATCTACCGCAATAAAGTTACAATCAAAACAATAATCTATCTAAAAGAAGGATTACGATCATATAAAATCACCAAAAGTAACACATGCATATTACGCAACTAAAAGTATACACATGTTCAAACAATCAGATTGAGGATGCAAAAATGCATAGTTTGAACGATACATCACAAAAATGGCAATGAACCAACACATGGCTGGAATACTAAGTTGAAACCTTCTAGAATATGTATATTATAAAAAAACTCAAACCATTCTCTAAGTCATTAGATGGTTCAACTGAGTCAGAAAAAATCATACGGAAATCAAGAGCAAATATTAACAATAAATTAAAATAGATATTACCAGTGGAAATGTAAAAGATGATATCATTCTAACGATGATAGATTATTGGGTTGCCGATAATGCAACTAATTTGAAAACAATTCTCATAGGCTAAAACAGAAATATTGTAGTAAATATCACTACCATATTTGGACAAAGCATCCATCTGGAATACAAAACCGTTAACTATGTCCGCTGAGAGAAAATAGTAATACATGTGGAAATAAGAAAGAAGATATCGAATCCCACCCCCGGTTCAACCAGAATACCTATCTCCTACTTCGAAGGAAAATATATGAATGTAAAACAAAATATAAATCAGCAATCAAAGCTTTGTAAAAGGTTGATTAACTAGACCAATTCGCTTGAAAATGCTTGAAAGTAAATTTTGACCACAAGCTGCTGGTGCCTGCACAAATTATTTAAAAGGAAAATCAACCAAACTCTTCGTCCATGACCTAAAGCAAGGCATAGTCAAACCTGCATAAGAGACCGCCTCTATATAAAGCCCACATCCCTATATAAACCAATACCATTGACCCTCCATAGAGAGACCATCTATCGATAGAGTCCACTTTTGTATGGGTCCCTTAGGTGGTCTCTATAGACAAGTTTTATAATATATACATAAATATATATATATATATATATATATATATATATATATATATATATATATATATATATATATATATATAGACAGAAGTTGATTATATAGAGAGGTGGTCTCTCTATGGAGGATCAAATGTATTGTTTTATAAAGGTAACTCTTTGAGTGTTAGCAAAGCAAAGTCAAACCCGCTTTAGAGACCATCTTTATATAAAGCACACATCTCTATAGAAACCACTTTATTGAGTGCCCTATATAAAACAACACATTTGGCCATCCATAGAGAGATCATCTGTCTATAGAATCCACCTTTGTCTGGACTCTGTAGACATGTGGTCTGTATGGTCCCTTAGGTGTTTTCTATAGACAAGTTTGACAATATATAAAACAATACCTTTGACCATAAATATGACAAACACTCCAAGAATTAGCTATATAAAACAATACCTTTGACCCTCCATAGATAGACCACCTATCTATAGAGTCCACTTCTATATATCTTCATAACATGGACTACTCTGGTAAAAATGTTGCCTTATTTCTTTTTCCAAAATACACGTATAATTTCAAAGAAATCTCTTCTTCTCGCCCTTCTAAGCACTAACCAGGCCACATGCCACCATGGATGTTGCAAGTATTGGTGTATTGCCAATACAACTCCACTATATGAACACCACCTGTTCATGATCTTTTTCACAGATATAATATGTGAAACAACAAATGTGGACGAAATCTTTAACAGATGTGAAAGACTTTGAGAAATGTGTATCTCAGGTTTGTTGATTGATATTTGCGCCTTTTCCATTGCAAACTTAAATCCTTTACAAACACACTTTAGTCTTTGTACAGAACTGATATCAGTCAGAGCACATAGTGACATTATATGAACTATTACCTCAAGTGGTACACACCAAACAGATCCTTCTAAATTTGTCAGCCCAAAATTGTCATTTGCATCATTACAGTAAAAAATGTCATATCCATCATCGCCATATTGACGGATGTCATTGATCTGTGTAGCATGGTGATGGTCAACAATGTCATGTGCATCACCGCCGTGGCTACCCATATCACCTGCACCGTCATCATCGTCACCAATGGCATTTGTCATATTGTCACAGTCATGAATGTCAATTCTATCATGAGCAGGTTCATCAATCCAATCAATATTGCCATTGACATTGCTACCAATGCCATTTGTACTATTGTCACAGTTATGAATGCCACTTCTATCATGGGCACGTTCACCAATCCAATCAGTATTGTCATCGCCATTGTTACCAATGTCATTTGTACCATTGTCACAGTTATGGATCTCATTTCTATCATGTGCAGGTTCACCAATCCAATCAATATTGTTATCCACATTGTTACCAATGTCATTTGTACTATTGTCACAGTCCTGAATGTCATTTCTATCATGAACAGGTTCACAAATCCAATCAATATTGTCATTGATATTGATACCAATGTCATTTGTACTATTGTTATGATCGTTTCTATCATGGTCACCATTAGCATTGTAATCTTTATCATTACCACACTCACCAATGTCTTGTGTATTCTCATTATCTTTGGAACATGGAGCACCAGTGTCAGGATGAGAATGGGGTCCATCAACGAAAGGCACGAGTCTGATGTAATGGACCTCCTGTTCATGACCCATGTAAATCATTTGAGTGGTAGTGTTAGAAGAATATGGTGAAATTTGATGCATACCGGTTGTCTGACTGGAGACTATTCCAATGGGGGTATTATAGACATTTGCAGCAGCTAATAAACATAAATGGTCCCCCCATTCTCTCCTTTGTATCCCTTTGATGTAGTTGTCCCAGTCAACATTGTACACAAGATTACTCAATGGTTCCCTGTTAGGGAGTTCAGGATTATTTCTTAACCACGCAGCCACAGAATATCTAATGTCACGCTGATTTAAGTTTGCACCCAACCGGGAATTGATACTTTGTGCTAAAGAATGGAACATGCAGTTCCCATCCTTCGGAACGTCACCAAAAGGAAGTAAATCTTGTTCAAGCGCATTAGCTATCAGTTCGTCATGTGTGTTACCTAGATATTCTAAATTCAGTTCCCATCTTGACATTGTTTGTAGAGTCTCATGTGCAATAAACTGAGAAATGTCCCACACTTTACGATGCTTTGAAGCACATATCTTCTGGAATATACGGCAGCATGATAATGACATTTTATTCAAACAAACAGGTGATGCATATAAGTTGCATTTCTCGTCGTTGCATTGGCATGGTATTTTAATCCGTCTAAACACTCTGCCTCTTCTAGATATGTCCATATCTCTCGTTATACCAGCAATGTTCCTCACATTTTCCCAATACTCTTTACCGTTTCCAAGTCTAACGAAATACCTTCCCACTTCAGGTTTGGACTTCAGCACAATCCATTTCATAACTGGTTCGTTTCGAGCTTTTTTGTTTTTATTTGGACGTAGAAGTACTGTATCACATGCAATGTATTTTGTGGGCGGATGCTTCAGCCTATATCTCTCCACCAACCTTTTTGCACACACATCTGATCTTTCTTTGATCCATCTTAGAATTTCTTTGTGACTATTGTGTCCAATTGTCGTGCATTGAGTTGGTTGAACTTGTACATTTGTGGAGCTAAAAATAGTATGCTTTCGTCCATAAAAAGCCTCGAAAGGTGACATGCCAATTGAACTATGCCATTCTGTGTTCATAAGGAGACCATATTTTTGCAGATATTTAGGCCAGTTGGTTTTTCCATGCAAGAAATCATACTTTAGTTTACTCTTCCAGATTTTGTGGGAAGATTCTACTTTACCCTGACTTTGGGAATAGTAGGGTGACGACGTTATTTTTCTTATATTCATTGTCTCGCACAGTTTAATAACATGCTTCTTGAATTCACCACCCTGGTCCGTTTGCATTATTTTAGGAGGGCCACACTTTACATAAATACGTTTCAAGCAATGTGACACCTCTTTGCTCGACTTTGATTTTAATGGTGTTAGCCACAAGTAACGTGAAAAGATATCCAGCACACACAGGACATATTTGTAGAGGTTGCCATTATGACGGACTGGCATGTGGCTGTAATCTACGAGGTCAACCTGATGACGTTCCCAAATTTCTTTTGCATCAATGGGTTTCAGTGGGGCTGTGTTGTCAAATATTGGGCCACATTCTTGCCTTGATGGGAGAGACATGAGTTTTTTGTTTGTGATCCGCTCTGATAATCCACAGTATTTCTCATTTAATCTGCGAAAAATACGCCTATGTCCCGCTCCTTTAGCATCCGAGAAGCCCTTGGACACGGCAGTGTGGAGTTCATGTTTTCTCAACAAGACTTTTCCATCCAACAGTATCCTTTGTTCCTTTACCACAGTTGTATCATCATTTATGTCCTGAAGACTTACAGTCATGGTTTTACGCCATCTTCGAAGACAACGCCGAGCACTCTGAACTTTAACTGGCAATTGGCATTCTCGTATAGACTTTGTGTTAAGGGAAATAATATCTGAAACACAAAGAATTATACTCACTCAATTTTTAATTCTGAAAGCATTTGCTAGTAGTGTACTGTGAATTTGATCATTGCTCACTGATTAGAAATATTGAATTCCCATGTAAGTAGATCGATAATTGATAATCACTTATTATCGGTCTGTAGCGGGTTCAATCAGTGACAGGTGTGTATCAGTTTTATAACAATCGGTCAAGCAGTTAATCGGTGCTGACAAGTTGAATGGGGTAGGCGTGGGTACTCTTTTGATGAATAAGTAATACAAACGTAAGGGATTGTAAAATCTATAAGCATTATCGAATGATTTGCTGAAAGTTGCAATTCTTTGACTATTTTAACCAAAACCATATACGCTTTATTATTATAAAACAAAGTTATGCTATCCTGCGACGCTATGTACATAAGCATACTCGAGCTATGCGTATATAGCGCTTGGGCTTTATGTTATAAGCTGGTGCTGTTTTGTAAATCTAGTTCATCCATGTGGTTACATTTTTTCGACCAAAAAAAATATTTTATGTACATCTCTTTAGGTTTACCATTCCTATGTCCCCTCTTAACTCTGTTTTCTATTTTAAACAATTCATTTGTGTCAATTTTCATTTTAGTTAGTTCGTTCTCATAACATGACCTTTAATAGGATCTGCGTAGTAGTCGACAAGTGCGTACTTGTTGATATTTTGTATGTCGGTAAATATTTTGTTTGAGAATAATCTGTATAGAATTCCTTTCTACTATCACTTATCCTAAACCCATCGTTCAAATTGTATTTGAATTTCTTAATTTTCCTCACTTTTGTCGAGCAACGACTATTAGGGCGCATATACCTGAAATAATAGTTTGATTAACTGATCCTGGAAATCTTTTAATACTTCTGTGCTACGTATTCTTATACCCATAGACCAGATCCTGTAATACGGGTACACATCAGGTCGTTTGAGCGTGAAATATGTATCTATATAATTCCATTTTGACTGTTGTAATAATTCACTCAATGTAATTGGCTTGCACTTGTTAAATTATATCGATTAAATTCTCACTTTTTAAACAACTCTCACCAGTTCACACAAATTTAACCGGTTTATGATAGAAAAAAATCGATTTAAGAGCTTTAACTATGTCATCCACATGGATGTCGAGGTCTAATATTTAAGAATCTCGGGAAAATATCTACACAAACCAGCAGATATTTCATTCTCTATCTGCATTGATTGCAGATCTATGTCCCATAATATGTCTATATATTTTATGCTTACTTTTGTTATAGGAAATTTTCGCTAAATCACTTTGATGGTCATGTAAATGTGTTGCTATCGTAACCAATTTTGTATTTCTTTCAAAATGTAGACTCTATTCTTAACAGTTCTTTGTAATTTATAATTACCTTTATAATAATATTTTAATATTGTGGCATTATTAAATAACTTAGAAGATTCTTTAGTGGTGGAGGTAATTCTTTTCCTTTTTATACTAGACTAATCAAAATTCTTTACCAGAATACTAGCTCTTTGCAAAAGAAACGTTTTGTAATGGGTTAGGGTTGGTCATGGTGGTGGTGGTCGTTGAACAATGCAAGCTGTACGAATCATCAATGTCATTCGTTATCCCCAAGTTAACATATTCTCTGGTAAAAGCCATGCTTATTGACATTCCACATAAATCATATATAATTGCACATAGTATATCGTGCACATGTGTTGTTCACCAGATGTGACATGCACCACTTCAGATAGACCACCGTATATGCCGAGCAACCCGCCCCTACCACATTCAACTGGTCAGCATCGATTAACCATTTGGCCTTTCGTTATAAAATGAATGCACACCTGTCAAGAATTGAATGCACTACAGATCGAAAATGATTGATTATCGATTGTCAATCTACAATGGTCAGAAAATCAATCAATCAATTGGGTGGCTCTCTCTGAAATCAGTATATACTAACTCCAAATAATAATGTTTGTGCTACAGTATATACTACTTTTGTTGTAGTTGTCCTCTGTGTGTGCATGCATGTGTACGTGCCTGCGTGTGTGCATTCGTGCATGTGTGCGTGCGCGTGTGTGTGTGTGCGCGCGCGCGTGTGTGTGTGCATGTATGCGCATGCACGCACGCATGCACGTGTGTGTGTGCATTCGTACATGCGTGAGTATGTGTGTATGTTTGTACGTGCGTGCGTGTGTGATACATACTGTGAACTATCACACAGAGAACCTATTATATCAGAACATCTAAGAGACTAGGCATACTGAATCTCATTGGATTACTATGTGAGTATATGTGGTGCAGGCTGCCTCTGGTCTCGAGGGCTGTCATTGGACTCGTCAATAGCTTGCAAGTGACACATTCTGTTAACTTCCTTACCCTTCTAATATATTGACAAATCACAGACTGGGGCCAGGCCGCCACCACTGGATTGGGTTGAGGGGTAATGGGACTCGCATTACTATATGAGTAGTCATGGTGCGGGCTGTCACCGGACTTGACGGCTCTCCTCAGTATTTGACTAATCAGTATCTTTCAAGTGACATGTTCTGTTAACTTCCTTACCTTCCAATATATTGACGAATCACAGACTGGGCCAGCCCGTCACCACTGGATTCGGTGGAGGGGTAATGGGACAGGTGTCAGGCCATTTGGGTATAATTATAGCTCCAGGAAGTGCCCCGGGCAGGCCACAGTCTTTGATTGGTCGATGGCTCATCATTGGGGCCAGCTCGACACATACTTCGCAACCTATATATCAACAACATTAGCCATCCCATGTGCCTGATATCATACTCTCAGAGGCAGCAGCTGTCAGTGCCAGATCGGCCCATACATCACAACCTATTGATATATATTTTTGAAGAATGACGAAGATAGCCATCCTGTGAGTAAACCTAGCTACTATCGAGTAGTGACACTAAATTCCCGTATATCAGCAACCAACTAATTTTTACGCGTCCTGACTCTTACATGCAAATTGTTACCGAAATCTATTGATGCTTCACAACCCGAAAAGTATATATAATAATCTTTTCGTCTCCTCTATTATACCAAGAAAGGGGGTGACTAATATTGTAGACTTCCCCCAAGTCCATATATTGGTTGTGATGCATGGGCCAATCTGATCCGGATGGCAAGCTATCGCGCAATCAGCGACCGCAGACTGCCCTGATGGGTAATTATATCAAATTTGGCAGCGCTGCGCCAATACCGCTCGACTGAACCTGGTGGTGTGGGCTGGCTCATCTATGAACCGTCAATACCTTGCTCCCTATGGGCATGTGGAATGGCTCAAACTGTAGTCACGCCTCCCCTGCCAATATAGACTGGGTTACGTAACCTGTCACGTGCAAGGTACTGACGAAGCAGAGATGGGGGCCAGCATGCCGCACTTATACTTATGTGTAGATTGTGCAATGTGCAATGGACTGTAACTGAAATGTCATTGTTGATGGATTTTCCAGGAACCATCGAGATAGCTAAATTTGGATAAAGTTGTAGTAACTTAGCTACATATAAAAGGTTACTCACCCAACAGGGGTCTTGAATCGGCCCGTGGAACCAGCGGCAGATATTCTCAGTTCGGATTCCAAGGTACGACTCAAGACCCCTGTTGAGTGAGTAACTTTATATATGTAGCTAAGTTACTACACATGGTATGTATGTATGTAAATTTCTATAGCGCCGATTCCGGACTAAACCGCTCAAAGGCGCTTTACAAAATTAAAAAATATGCTCTTGTGAAAAGGTGAGTTTTTAACATAGATTTAAATGGCTCAATTTTGTTACAATTTTGAATGTCGCGTTCACCGATGGTTAAATTCGAACGTGGTACGACACATAGTAATTGTGAATTTGATCGAAGGGACCTTGCTGATGTTCTTCGTACGATCAGTGAATTTAGGTAAGGTGGTGCAAGATCATGAAGGCATTTGAACAGTAAATGGTGTCAGGAGTGGGATGGGTAAAACAGAGTCGATATCCAGAACATCTGCCAAAACAGCATCCAGATCATAATACAGAGTTGATGAAGATGGATCAATACCATATGGAATGGTTTCATCTAAATCCTCTCTAAAAATGGATACATGGTTATCATTAGATAACATACGCCATTATCAGAGAATAATAATTCATCATCATTGCGATGATCTTCAGAGCTAATAGTACATCTCTTTCGCAATACTCAGAGCAGTAAATCACGATCCCTGCCCGGCTTTAATCTATTATGGTGAACAACCAGTGCCCGGCGTTGGTTTTTGATACCAAATAGTGCTTCTGACAACTTTTTATAAATAATGAATGGACCAGTCCAAGGAGGTTGTAGTTTACTGGACTGACCTTTCTTAGTTGCAGAATTAGCAAGATAAATTACATCACCAACATGATAGGCACGCTCATGCAAACGTAGATCATACTCTCTTTTCTGGCGCTTCTGAGCCATTTTAAGGTTATCCCGTGCAATCTCATGAGTTTCGTGCAACGTTTGCTGTAGCTGTTGGACGAAGTCACTGGCATCTGAAAGGGCATCCTCTGTAGTCGCAGACGCAGGGCAATTGCACATTATGTCAATAGGCTGTAGCACTTCTCGACCAAGCATCATCATGTTGGGAGTATAACCTGTCTGCCGGCTTACAGTAGATCATATAGCTCCAGTGATGAAAGGAATACACGTGTCCCAATCTTTCTGTCTGTCATGCTCTTGCAGGTAACACCGTATACACTGCAAGATGGTACAGTTTATACATTCAATCTGTCCATTCGAACATGGTCTATAAGCTGTGGTGCGTGTTTTTATAAATCTCCAGTAGATGGCACAGTTCCGTAAATAAATTGCTCTCAAAATTACAACCCTGGTCGGTGTGTAAAAAATATGAACAGCCAAATGTGGTGACAAAATGCTCCACATATATTTTGGCTACCAGTTCTGCCCCTTGTTCAGGGAGTGCATAGCACTCAACCCATTTTGTGAACTGATCAATGGTCATCAACGCATATCTATTTCTCAGTGCAGATGTGATAAAGGGGCCCAAAATGTCGATATGTACCCGTTCCAAGGGAAAATCAGCATGGAAGTCGCCCAGAGTGGCTCTAGGTCGGATGGAAGCTTTTTTGCTACAGCTACAAATCCGACAAGATTTTACATACACCACAACATCACGAGATTATCTGTGCCAGATATATTTAGCTTTCACTCTCTCTAATGTGTTCTGCTCACACATGTGACTGCCAAGCTTGGAATCATGACAATTCTCCAAAACCAGGTTCTGGAGGGACTTTGGAACTACCAGTAGATTCCATGTGGTATTTGCTTCTACCCAAAGATAGTGCAAAATGCTATTGACAAAAATCAGTTGATCACAACGAGCCCACCAAAACTTGACAGCTGGACTAGCTAAATATAGCTCCACGTCAGAAGGTGTGTGTGACTGCTCAATCCATGATACAACTGTCTTCAGATCAGGATCCTCCAACTGACGCTCCCTCAGATCTTCCAAAGAGAATGCGTCTAACCAGTTTGACCTTCCGATAACCTGGTCTGTTTGGGGGACACCATCCAGCAGTCCGTCTGTATCGTCACTGTCTGTGTCGCTGTCTGCTAGGTCATTATTACTCAGTTGAAGTGCCCTTATGGTTTGAAAAACCGAAGGAATTACATCATTAACATCTTGTTCAAATTGAGACCATTGCTGCTGAAGCTTGGTACAATATTTGCAACCACCATATGGTAATGAACTAAGAGATTGGCCATCTTTATAATAGTGGCAAGGTGACAAATCACTTGGAACTCGTGATAGACCATCAGCATTAGAGTGCTAATAACCAGGCCTGTACTGCATCGTCATATTATATTGGTACAGTTCTTCTAGCCATCTAGCTAGTTGTCCTTCGATGTGCTTGAAACTGAGCAGCCAAGTGAGACTGTGATGGTCAGGCTGCACAATTAATGACCACCCTAGCAAGTACATACGGTACTGCCTAGTAAGTGCTAGCACAGCCAGCAACTCTTTGCCTGTAACACAATATTTACGCTGAGCCGGTGTCAATGATTGGCTCGCAAAACCAATAAGCACCTCTTTCCCATTTTGAATTTGTGATAACTCTGCACCAATAGGAGCCTCTGAAGCATCAGTATCCAGTATGAAGGTACCATCCGGTGTCGGATAACCTAACACTCACCAACTTACCTAAGAAACAGAGTTCTGTACGGAACAAATTACACTTCTTAGGTTTTAATTTAAGGTTGTGAGACAGGAATCGGGAAAGAACAGCTTTCAAGTTGGTCATATGACTGTCAAAGTCAGTTCCTGTCACTACCACGTCATCTAAATACGCATGACACTCGCACCAGTTAAGACCTTGCAACACCAGCTGAACAACCCTCTGAAAGGTAGCCGGGCTGTTGCACATACCAAATGTCATCCGGACAAATTCAAAAAGCCCATATCTTGTGATAAATGCGAGCTTGTGGCAGTCTTCTGGGTCAACCTCGACCTGCCAATACCCAGCTGCCATATCAAGGGTGCTGATGAATTTAGCACCACCAAGTGCATCCAGACATGTCTCAATGTTTGGTAGGGGGTAAAGGTCTTTGCGAGTTAGACTGTTCAGAGCTCGAAAATCGACGCAATACCACATGGTACCATCTTTCTTCTGAACTAATGCCGGGGCTGATGACCACTCAGATTTTAACGGAACTATGATACCTTTCTCTAACATTTCCGTAAGGTGTTTCTCTTCCTCATTCTCAAAACCAAGAGGAGTTCGTCTAAGTTTAGAACAAACAGGTTGTGCATTACCTGTGTCAACCTTATGCCTTATCCCCTTGAACAAACCTAGATCAAGATCATCTTTTGCAAATGCATCCTCATACTCTATTAACATGGATTTAACTTGCAAAGACTGCATCTAAGAACACAGGGATGTCAACCTCAGTGGCTCTAGAAGTTTGGAAACTGTCCAGGTTGATGGGGTTACCAGCAAGTTGAAATTCCGTTCCAGGGTCTAAAACCTCCTCAATTTCTGTGACAATAACAAAGTTGTGGTCTTGTTCCAGTGTAATATATTGGGCCGACAGGTTCCTTAACAAAATAGGAATCTGCGAATCTTTGGCAGTGGCTACTGTATGAGGTGTTACCAGACCCTCGAGTTTAGATGAGGGCTGGAGCACAACATCATTCTGTACCTCCCGATCCAGAACACCAGTGGTCTGCACGGCCTCTAAAGGACCAACGACCACTTTCTGCTTCAATGTTACCTGAGCTACTTGGGCTTCCTTCCCATGAGCTCTGAACATTGATGCTTGAATCGGTTCTCCATAAATTGTCAGACACAGTCTAGTCAGATCAATGGTGGCCTTGTGCCTTCAAGAAATCCAGGCCTAATATAATTGGATCATTAATATTTGCAAGAAGAACTGACCAGTTGAACATCATAGAGCCTAATGCATTTGTGACTGGCTCAATAGTTTCTGCAGGGATAATATTGTCTCTAACTGCACCGTTCAATGAAATAGAGTCCAACTTTTGTAAAGGGTAAGGTAATTTCTTTGCAAAGTTCTTGCCAATTAGAGTCACTTGTGCTGCAGTGTCCACTACTGCATCAACGGAAACACCATTTACCTTAATGGGAATCACTAACGTCATTGGGTCATGGTTAAACTCATACATGCGAACGTCATATGATCACACAGGCGAAGATCTCGGTGACGCAGAAGGTGGTGGACTCCGTGTACACCTCGGTTCCAGACACTCACATGAAAAATGGCCCTCTAAATTGCAATTAAAGCACTTTTCCGATCTGAGAGGAGGAGAACGGGAACGCGATGGAACGACCTTCCCTCTTGGAGGAGAACGACCTCAACCGAATTGACCAGATATAAAATTCAAAATCTTAGCAACATCCACCTTCATCTCTGCCATATCCTTCCTATTCCTTCGACATCTTTCTCCAATTTATCTATCCTGCTAGGAGCCGTTATGCCTCTCAACTGCTCAGGAGTATCTGCCTCCACCAAACCAGAAGCATCGTCCGGAAAATGGACCTTTCGAACCTCAGGTCTTCTGGAACCCATGATCAATCTTTGATTATGGATAGCTGCATTGACCATTTGCATAGCCTCCTCTATGGGTGCTTGGATCTTTATCCATAGCTATTAGAGCAGCCCGTTTATGCTCAACACCCCATAAGAATGCATCAATGGCAATTGTTTTGACCAAACTCTCTGAGGCATCAGGGTAGCCATCTAAAGTGAGCTCCTGAATGGTATCTGCAAATTCTTCTAAAGAGTTACCGTCTTGTCGAATGTCTTGCATTTTTTTTCAGATGATGTGGGGCAGATCTTTCTTCCCGAATCGCAACGTTAGTTTGTCGCATAAACTGACATAATCATTCTGGACTTGCCCAGAACCGATGCAGTAAAACTTTAAGGCCTTGTCCCTTAAAGCTGAGATGAGCATGTCTAATTCATATGTATTAGACCAACGGTACCTTGAAGCAGTATGCTCAAATTGTATGAAAAATGGGGTCCACTCACATTTTCCATCAAACGTCGACATTTTAGGTGGAGGAGGACTGTCAGAGTAGCTTCTACGACCTGGTGATGACATTCTAGAGTCATTGTACGTGGAGCCATCCGAGTAGGCTCTACGAACTGGTGAAGGCATCCTAGTGTCATGGTGAGAAACTGATCTCGACCCCCTCTTAGGTTCTCTAGGGGTATATACCCCCCTAGGAGCCAGGTTATCAACTAGGGTCTGTTAACCCCTTTGTCGATTAGTAGAGTTAAGGAGTGCCTTATGTTTGATATCTTGAGCTAGCAGTTCCATGTTCAGTCTAGCTACATGCTCTTCCAGGGATTCTTCCCTTGGGTGCGAGTCATCTCCATCAACAGCACCTTCATCATCGATGTCAAATACGACGTCCCCAGCATGGAGCAATCGTTCAAGGACAGTAGCTGTGGCAGGCAGATCAGGATCTCCCTTAATATCAGCCAGAGATATGAAACCTCATCTGGACTCACGGAAACTCACAATGCCAGCAGCTCGAATTTTACCAATATTATGGAGTGTACTAAGTTTCTCCACGGTTGCAGTGTTAATACACAAATGATTCGGCATTTTGGGTCACCTGTTGATTTATACCAGGGAAGCGAAATTAATATTCGCTAAAAATCGCTTACTGAAATAAGTTGTGAGCGTATGCTTACTGAAAGATATAACTCACTGAGTAGTGATGGTGATGCAACTCTGGAGAACGTCTAAAGAAACCTTCCGAAGCCAGACCAGATTCAGTAGCGTACCTGCGTGCACGCCGTCCTTCAGAAACTCGAAAGTATAATGATAATGGGCGCATTTACGTGCACTAGAGTTTTTATGGAGTATTAACTCTACACTGCATTTGATGGTGTGTACACCAATATCTGAATTGATTTTCTCAATCCTATCATTGAGGAGAGAGAGAGTTGGTCATGCAGTTGCAGCTCTTGGTGTTTGAAGAAACAGGGATTCAAATGGTGCAGTGGCACATTATACAGGACGAGAGAATACACAGGGATATCGATACAGCCCTTTCACCGTTTGACCGTAACGCCTTACTATGTCTATGGCACAGTGATAGTGTTGGCAAATGCGTCTACCGCGAGTTCATCATCGGCCGTCCTTAAATAGACAAAACCGTCGCCTCGTTTCTCGGTAAGATCGTAGGTTCCGGCCCAGATATAGAAAATGATACGGTGAAATTTCTGAACAGCATTGGCTATTCTAGACTGCAAAATATTAACCAGGTCTTGTGTATTACCATCACTTTTACACCAATACTCAACAAAACCAGTTTGATCAGCCCTTTTCAAAATGAAACCTTTACTTGTACCCAACAAAATTGCCTTGTGGGTAAAGAATTGATCCACAGAAAACTGGGTGCGAGCCAATAACTCCTCCAATTTAACTTGAAAAGAAGGAATAAGCTGAGTAGTGTTTTAACGGAGTAGCTAGCAATGTGATAATGAACTTTTTCAATTAATAATAACAAGGAAAAAACAAATACTGTTCAGAGCAATCAGTAAACCTAATACTACAATTGAAACATATTTGTTGATTAGAAGGGCGATTACCTTCTAATATTCAAAAAAGTTAATAATAATAATGATAATAATAATAATAACAACAACAGTGATTTATATCACTTCTTTATTTCAAATAATTCTGAAATAAACAACAAAATTGAACTGTAATTAAAGTATAAAGAAATGTCAAAAATCTGACGTTTAAACTATAGCTCAGAATCGCGGTTTCCTACATATGACACTGAAGACAACTAATAATAACAATCCAGAACTATAGGGTTGTCATTCCACGGAATACGAACAGAAACTTAGCACGAAAATATACCCTGATTCGTTACAGTTCAAATAAATAACATTGAATCTTGAATATATGACGTATATGACGTATGTGTGTATGGTATAGATATCTATATACCCGACAGTGGCATGCTATAGTATAAATAAATAATACATATTTAACTATAACTCACCCAACATCCGTGATTATTAGATAAAATAAAAAACTAAATCATAATCAAAATGGCGGCCAGAGTCTGTAAAATTGACGTTCGGGCAGGACTAAAGTAGTCCTTATATTTCCGAGAATTCTATCTTTTAAACAGCAAAATCGTGAGTAGAATTTAGAAATAACTAACACTAATTTTTAACTTAGGGCCCAAAGTACTCCTGACACCATTTGTAGTAACTTAGCTACATATAAAAGGTTACTCACCCAACAGGGGTCTTGAATCGTACCTTGGAATCCGAACTTAGCATATCTGCCGCTGGTTCCATGGGCCGATTCAAGACCCTTGTTTGGTGAGTAACCTTTTATATGTAGCTAAGTTACTACAAAGTATTTTGTCAGCTTTGTTGTGTTAGAATGGTTAATATAATATTTGAATTCCGACTTTGCTACCATTATACAATTTCAGGTCAGGTTCACACTGCATTATTAAGGTCAACGTTAATTGACGCGTTCTGGGCAGCATGAGTGACGTGACACTTCATGTTTCATATATATTGCATGCTTGAAAAAGGTGGATGTGTGCTGATACAGTGAATTATTTGTCTTATATTTCATTCATTCATTCCTTTATTCCCATTCCTTCGCTCGTGGATTAATTACATGTTTGATTGGATTAATTGATTACGCCCTGACTGCACTACATTAGTGAAAATATTATTACATTGTTAGATATAGCTCCACATCAGTGTCCTTCTCTAGCAAAACATGGGTGGGACTAGATACGGCGTGAATCGTCTCGTTGTACTAATGTGTCAATTAAACAAAACATATACAAAGGTTGAAGTAATCAGCCAGAGATTCCATATGTTTAGAAATGACAACTCGCCTTGAATTTATATTTACAGATGGACTCCTTTAAGAAGTCCACCATCTAGCCTCAGCATTAAGATCTTTACACAAATTAAATAAATTTTTCACTTTTTTTAAGAATTGCTTTGCACCAACTTTGTTTAAAACATCATCAGCCCTTTGACAGATGCAAACTAAAATGGGAGTAATGCATTATATATATATAAGATTATTTTGTTTTCATCATCATCAGCATTATACATGTATACAAAGTATATAAAGTGAAATTATTGTCACTATAGCATGCTGTATCGCCTATAAATATACATGTGTGGGACACACGGTTAGAAAACATTTTATCGTGTTTAAATCAACATTATTTTGTTTAATTACAGAGGTCTATAGCTACTTATGAGTAACATACCTATAAGAAGTTGATATTTTTGCCGTGATATTGCTCTTGGCCCACATTCTGTCTCGATTATACATAAGACACCAATCAGACATAGGAGCACTAGTTTCATCGTTTGTATGTTGTACTGCTAGCTGGAATGTACAAGGATAAAAGAAGAAAGATTAAATCATGGCAAAAATATATTCAGGGGGTACTTAAATAATTAATGAAGTGTCAGATCGGTCGTACAGCGAGAATACTCCTTCGTTCGTTCGTTCGTGGGCAATGACGTCATCGCAATATGCGAACTTGCATATAAGTAAGTATTCCATATCAACCAAAAGTTATGAGTTACCACGGGAACACTTTTACAAAGCAGCCGCAGCCTCATCCACAGCCACAACAGCAGCAACAGCAGCAGAATCGCATTCATAGAACTAGAATGCACTCACAGGAGATGCTGACTCACGCCTTTGCGCACTGTTCTCATAAAGTACATAGTGACCCCGTGACCTATAAATTTGGCATTTTAACTGCAAACTCATAAAACTTCTAGCCACCTATAATATGAATAAATGTGCCAAATCTGTTGACATTTGCTACTGGCGCTCTAGATTTATGGCTGCAGATGTGTATTTTGGGATGCACTATTTGACACCGTGATCTAGATATTTGACCTTTGACGTGAAATTCATAGAAGCTCTTCCCCCCCCCCCCCAACACCCCCCCCCCTACCCTCACCACCCCCAATAATATGAATATATGTTCGAAATTTGGTGACTTTAGCTACATGCGCTCTCGATTTATGGCAGCGTATGCCTATTTCGGGATGGACTAAGTGACCACGTGGATTATATATTTGACCTTTTGACCTCAAGTGCAAAAGACCTCTAGCCACCTATAATATGAATGTATGTCCCAAATTTGTTGACTTTAGTTAATCGCGCTCTCGATTTATGGCAGTAGATGCGTATTTTAGAATGCATTTAGTTGTCCCGTCTACATTCGGGTCCCGAGAATGCTGACGTCATCAGTCACGTGACAATAGGACACACCTGAACACCCATATAAGGCCCATATAAGGGGCGAAAGGGGCGGGCCAACACAAACAGAAGAATGCACACATAATTCGTGGTGGGTTGCGGGGTGCTCGGGGCCGGGGAGGGGGTGGGGTGGTGCAGAAACACGATATCGAAAACTGGTAACTACGTAGGTGGCCAAGTATGGGAATATATCACGACTGGCTTAAATGGCTTAATCAAGTTGACAACGTCATCAAGTTAAGTTGTTGTAATCGTTAATTGGTATCACTCGGCTTTTAGCTAGTCATTATAGTTTATACTTACCCTTTCACTTCAAAAAGTCTGCTACAATTCGCCTTGGAGACGGTGACACATTGTTGCCAGATTGTGTTTTCAATCGCGGACAGAAAAATTGGGCGGATAATTTGCAACCAGACTTTGTTTTGGGCTGACATTTTGTACAGGCGGACATTTTGATCCGATTTTTAAAATTTTGGGCGGACAATTTGCACTGGCGGACATTTTGAAACGATTTTTTGCACGTTGGGCGGACACTTTGAATCGGCGGACATTTTGAAACGATTTTTTACATTTTGGGCGGACATTTTGCCACGGCGGACACTTTGCGCTGACGGACACTTTGCAACCGTACAGTAACCTCCACCTACTCGACCCACCGCCTCAATCCAACCCAACATGAGTACACCTCCAACCTTGAATATTTAATATATCTGTGGGTTGTTGTACATTCATCCTGTCAAGCTTCATACAATTCTCTCTCAAACTGTAAGACGAGTTGCAGTGACGGTACGTACATGTACGAACGTACGGGCTCAAAACTTAATAGGCCCATACCTCCGGTCACTCGTATCCGAGAATGGAGGAGGGGTGGGTGGTGTTGGGGGGGGGGGGGGGGGGTGGGGTGAGGCGTGGTGGTGTAGCGGTACACTATTATAAAAACTAATACATAAATCTGTAAAAGAAAATTCATAGCTTTCTTTTGATGTATGCCTTCAATAATAGTATCTAATTTCTCTTATGCGCTACCTGTGCATTGTCCAGTGATTATCAGCTAAATATCATTCCAAGAACTGTAAAAATAGTGGACTATACCCCGGTCTCTGTACCCTAACCAATCAACCATATTGGACAGCAGTATCCATTCCCTTATATTTTGTCGGACTAATGAGCTGTCAGACCAATGGGCTGTCAAGTTTCAAGTTTCAAGTTTATTGAAGTACTCCAAGGTCACAATGTGACATATGGGGATTCCAAAATAATAGCGAACGCAGTGAGCGTATATAGATAACATGTACGTACGTGTAATGAGGAAAAATCAACCGAAAATGAGACAGAGAACCAGGATAAAATACATATACGTTTCCGGTTTCGGCTTACGATATAGCTTTTGTGGTTTCTTCATGGGGCCCCGTTGCATTATGGGAGATGGGTCTTCATTATGCGTATGTTCCCCTAGTTATTTTAGGGCAACCTACTGCGCATTTTCAGTGTCCAAAATGTGTGTGATATTATTATCGCGAAATACCGTACATTTACTTCAGAATGTAAAACGGTTAAATCGTCTTTATGCAGACCAGATACAAGCTTTATTTATTCCTATTTATGCGTATGTAAATGCAATATGAGGTTTGGTTGACTGTCTCGTATTATTTTTAATGCTCATGGCCGTGGAAGGTCGTTGTTGTCAATGTCGTATGTATTTAGCACTGATAGCAGGTACCACGCGATTCGCACCCGGATGGAATGTACATTCGTGTATTTACTCGCAGACATGCATTAATTCCCGTTTTTTGTAGCTTATGTCTGGATAAACGCGATCTAAAGATTCTAGCGGACGTCATAGTTACTATGGACTTGTTTGTATTCCCCCCCCCCCCCCCCCCAAATAGCGAGGAGCACCCGCGATACATCGGTACAAATTTTATAACGTTATTGGACTGGTGCAACTATTTAATGGCGAGAGGCCCCTGTAGAAGATGCAATAATGCTGTCGTATATCACTGACAATGGGCAGACGCATTGTTTTGAATATCGTTGACTGGATTTACCAGAATGATCCCCACGCATGATTAAGAGATTAGCTTCGAATGTACTATACATGGGCAAACGTATTTAGGACATTTCGACCATATACAAATTCGTCCTATTTATTTAAGCAATAAATGGTATCTGCGTTCGCTTATAGACAACGCCTATTTTCATATTAGTTAATTTTTACATGTCTGGGTGAGATTTACCATTATTATTATTATTATTATTATTATTATTATTATAATTATTATTATTATTATTATTATTAGCGAATGCAGTGAACGCAGCGAAGCCATCGTGAACGAAGTGAGCGTATATAGATAACATGTACGTACGTGTCATGAGGAAAAATCAACAGAAAATGAGACAGGGAACCAGGCTAAAATACATATACCATGCGAGTGAGAAATCTTCGTTTCCGGTCGCGAGCTTTTTGTTAGTTCCGGTTTCGGCTTATGATATAGCTTTTGTGGTTTCTTCATGGGCCCCCGTTGCATTATGGGATACGGTTCTTCATTATGCGTATGTTCCCCTAGTTGTTTTAGGGGGCAACCCTCTGCGCATTTTCAATGTCTAAAATTTGTGCGACACTGTTATCACGAAATAGCGTACATTTACTTCAGAATGTAAAACGATGAAATAGTTTGAAGCAGGCCACGTAAAAGCTGTATTTATTCCTATGCATATAATAAATTGGTAATTCCTTAAATGCTGATAGAATGTTGGAAGCCTATTGCAACATGTTGGTAGAGACACGTAGGAGATGTGCTGCCCTATATTTGCATAGATTCCCAAAAGTTCAATTTAATTGTAATGAATATATAGCAAATATACTGCAATGTATAAAATTTGCCAATTCCTAAGTGCCATGTATATAAATTTGGATGGCTATTGCAAAGCGCTACTCTCTGCTAGTAGGAAGAGTCCTGCTAACCCACTAACCTAGCTGTCTCAAAAGTTATGATTTTACTGCATTGTCTTATTTCTTAATTGATTGGCACTTTGTCACTGAGGGTTTGCTTGCAAAATATTTTTTTCAAAACAAAACTAGTACAATGTAGGCTATGGCAGCTTAGAAGTTGTATATGTTGTTGCTCTGTAGTGTCATCTTCATTTACCATTATGCACAATCGTAGCAAGAAGCTGTGCTTCAGGAAATTGCTTTAATATCTTAATATTCTTTAAGCTTGACCTATTTACAAAACTTTACTGGACATTTGTCACTGCAGATTTAATCTAAATATATATTTCTAAAAAATTTCTAATTCCTTATCAGTTGAGAGAATTGTGGAAACTTATTGCGAAGCACAGATAGATGCTAGTTGGATATGATTTTGCCAAAGTATTTGCCTAGGTGCCTCAATATTTTAAAGCTATAGATTTACTCGCAATCGCTTTATGCGCAAAATGCAACAATATATAATAATTTGGTAGTTCCGTAACAGCTGAGAGGATTTTAGAAGCGTATTACAGAATGTTAATAGACACTAGTAGGATATGATTTTGCCAGGGCATTTCCCATTTAATTCTTCTGTGAATTGTTTGTAGGCGTTTCCCATAACCCTCATGCTTCTTCGTTGCAGAAGGCCAGTAACAGTTAAGTGATAGTTTGCCATGGCTAAATCTTGGCTAAGTGACAGATAGCCTAAGGTATGATTTGTTGTCAGATATAATGCCCTACTGGAGGGCAAAATCTGCATAGAGATATCTCAATCCATTGTTTATATGGGTAGGGAATTGTGCTGTGGTGTAATTCAACCACCCCTGCTATGTTCTGTGAACTGTAACTCAAAACATGATGAATCGTAGTTCATGGATCATGCACCTACTCTCTTGTAAAATCTCTATCAAAATATCTGTATTTGTTAATTTGTGATATACATTTTACTAAAAGCATAATCAAAATAAAGATACTCAGTGCTGATTGACCATGGCTTAGAGGAAATTGGCCATAGTTAAGTAGCAGATCCACAGATATACCTACTTTAGTAGCAAATAGCAACATGAATATATTGCATTTCTAGTTTCGTTAGTTGTTACATGGCCAACTTACCTAATAATGGACACTTTTGGGTTTTGGTATGGTGAGCATAAAAATTAAAACTAGCGGTTTGCCAGTGCTTTAATAAAGAAAAATTACTACTGTCAGTGCTGCGATGGAGTTTGAGGTGAAAGTCAAGTGCTGATATGTCATATCTCAATTTCGTATGTAACCAGTAAGTATATGTTATGTGTAAAGGGTCCACCACATTATAGGCTGTGCCTTTGGTGGATACATGCTATGTATTGTTAAATTGTTTGCAGACAGGAAAATAAATAATCTTAAATCTGAATCTGTCCGCTTATAGGAAGAGTCCTGCCAACACACTAACCTAGCTGCATGAGAGTTCAAAAGTTATGATATTCCGGCATTTTCTTATTTGGTTGTCACTTTGTCACTGAGGGTTTGCCTAAATGCTATTTTTTTCTAAAACAAAAATAGTACATGTAGGCTATGGCAGCTTAGAAGTTTTATATGCTGTTGCTCTGTAGTGTCATCTTCATTTACCATTATGCACAATCGGAGCAAGATTAACCATGATATTTTCAACAAATTTTTCCACGAAATATTTTGCTTCGAATTGCTTGCCATATTATATATTAATGTTAGCTACAGCTGTGCTTCAGAAATTTGCTTTAATCTCGGAATATTCTTTTATCTTGACCCATTTACAAATGTTTACTGGACATTTGCCACTGCAGATTTAATTTAAATATGCATTTCTAAACATCTTCTAATTCCTCAACAGTTGAGAGAATTGTGGAAAATTATTGCAAAGCACAGATAGACGCTAGCTGGATATGATTTTGCCAAAGTACTTACCTAGATGCCTCAATGTTTTCAAGTGATAGATTTACTCGCAATCGCTCTATACACAAAATGCAACAATATACAATAATTTAGTAATTCCGTAGCAGCTGAGAGGATTTTAGAAAATTATTACAGAATCTTAATAGACACTAGCAGGATATGAATTTGCCAGGGTCTTTGCATAGAATTCTTAAGGTTCAAACAGTCACAATTTTACCCAGTAATGATTAGATAGTGATGTAGTATCACTGCCGCAGACATTGTATGGTGCGTACTGTGCAATTAAATTCATGTGTAGTGATCTGAGGACATCCAATGGGTTGTTCACATTGTTTATCACTTAGTCAAGGCATGGCATCTGTATGCAAATGACTACTGACAGACTTTGAATTATGGGGGGTCTTTTATACTCAAGGCTACCATTTAATTCTTCTGTGAATTATTTGCAAGCGTTTCCCATAACCCTCATGCTTTTTCGTTGCAGAAGGCCAGTAACAATTGAAAAAGGAAATGCTAACCCTAACCATAACCCTAACCCTAACACGAGCAGAGCTGTAAAAAATTAACAAAAAAAGATAAAATTATTTTACTTTGATTATAATAGTTATTCTTCCATAAAGGTATGTGTTAGCTATCTCAAAAAATTATAAAAAATTATTTTAAGACGTTGAATTTTCACGTTCTAGTGGTAATTTGACAATAGAATTACATGGCGATTTTCACTCAAATTTTATTAGCAATTGGCAAAGTGTCACTTAAGTGGTCTCCGGATCAGTGACAGCTTGGCCACTAAAAGGCACTGGCCAGTGACAGATCACCACACTTTTCCCATAGGATGAACATTTGAGACCCACATTCGTCACTGAGGGTTCGGCGATTTGCCACTGAGGTGATTAGATTCCTGGACCTCTGCCACTAAAATGTGACAGATTGCCACCCTAACCCATAACCCATAACCCATAACCCATAGCCCATAATCCTAGCCCTAGCCCTAGCCCTAGCCCTAGCCCTAGCCCCTAACCCCTAACCCCTAACCCCTAACCCTAACCCTAACCCATACCCATACCCACACCGATACCCATACCCATACCCATACCCATACCCATAACCCTAACCCTAACCCTAACCCTAACCCTAACCCTAACCCTAACCCTAACCCTAACTCTAAACCTAACCCTAACCCTAACCTTAACCCTAACCTTTAATCGCAGATCTTTAAACTCTAATCTCTGATATTTAACCACTTCTAATCTCTTATCTTTAACTGCTAATCTCTAATCTTTAACCTCTAATCTCTGATCTTTAACCACCTCTAATCTATTATCTTTAACCTCTAATCTGATCTTTAACCTCTAATCTGATCTTTAGCCTCTAATCTCTAATCTCTAATCTCTGATCTTTAACCTCTAATCTCTGATATTTAACCACCTCTAATCTCTAATCTTTAACCTCCAATCTCTTATCTTTAACCTCCAATCTCTGATATTTAACCACCTCTAATCTCCGCTCTTTAACCTCTAATCTCTAATTTTTAACCTCTAGTCTCTGATCTTTAACCTCTAATTTCTGATGTTTAACCACCTCTAATCTCTATCTTTAACCACTAATTTCTAATCTTTAGCCTCTAATCTCTGATCTTTAACCTCTAATCTATACTCTTTAACCTCCAATCTCTGATAGTTAACCACCTCTAATCTCTGATCTTTAACCTCTAATCTCTGATCTTTAACCTCCAATCTCTGATAGTTAACCACCTCTAATCTCTAATCTTTAACCTCTAATCTCTTATATTTAACCTCTAATCTCTTATATTTAACCTCTAATCTCTGATCTTTAACCTCTAATCTATACTCTTTAACCTCCAATCTCTGATAGTTAACCACCTCTAATCTCTGATCTTTAACCTCTAATCTCTGATCGTTAACCTCTAATCTCTGATAGTTAACCACCTCTAATCTCTAATCTTTAACCTCTAATCTCTTATATTTAACCTCTAATCTCTGATCTTTAAACACTATTCTCTGATATTTAACCACTTCTAATCCCTTATCTTTAACTGCTAATCTCTAATCTTTAACTTCTAACCTCTGATATTTAACCACCTCTAACCTCTTATCTTTAAACTCTAATCGCTGATATTTAACCACCTATAATCTCTGAACTTTAACCTCCAATCTCTAATCTTTAACCTCTAATCTCTGATCTTTAACCTCTAATCGCTGATATTTAACCACTAATCTCTTATCTTTAACCTTTAATCTCTGATATTTAGCCTCTAATCTCTGATATTTAACCACCTCTAATCTCCAATTTTTAACCTCTAATCTCTTATCTTTAGCCTCTAATCTCTGATCTTTAAACTCTAATCTCTGATATTTAACAACCTCTAATCTCTTATCTTTAATCTCTAATCTCTAATTTTTAACCTCTACTCTCTGATCATTAACCTCTAATCTCTGATCTTTAACCCCTGGTCTTTAATCGCTAATCTTTAATCTTTAATCTCTAATCGTTAATCTCTAATCTTTAACCTCAAATCTGTAACCTTTAATCTCTAATCTTTAAATTCTAACCTCTAATCTCTGATCTTTGACATCTAATCCCTGATCTTTAACCCCTAATCGTTAATCTCTAATATCTAAACTTTAACCTCTAATCTTTAACCTCTAATCTCTGATCCTTAACATCTAATCTCTTAACTCTTGCCCTGTAGGTGGGGCTTAGAATACACCTTCCGTATCATCTGCGTGTCGTAAGAGGCGACTAAAGGAGGTAAGGGTGAGGTAACCCTGACAGAAACCTTGAGTGCTGAAGACGGAGGTTCCAGGCCGCACGGCGCACTCTAATAAACCATGGATCCACGCACTTAACGCTTATGATCATGTCGATAGTCACTTACAGGACTGGCGGTATGATCAGCGAACGAAAAGAAGAAGATCTCTTAACTCTGGCCTCTAATCTCTGATCCTCGACCGTTAATCTCTGATCTGTAACCTCTAATCTCTAATCTCTGATCTTTAATCTCTGAACTTTAATCTCTAATCTTTAACCTCTAATCTTTAAACTCTAATCTTTAATCTCTAGCCCTACCTCTAATCTGTAATCTCTGATCCATAACCATTATGATCCGAATGCGGATCCAGATACCGAATCCGGTATTTGGATCCGGGTCATAACCCAAACGTATAAATTATCATTTATGCCAACAACACCTTCTTTCGTCAAGATTTCAGCCAAATCGGATCAGAAGTTTTTTAGATATCCGCATTTCCAAATTCTGATCTGAATACGGATCCAATATTTGGATCAGGATCATGACTCAATGTTTGCCATTATCTTGTAACGCCATAGACCTTCATTTATGAAAGCTTGAGATAAATCCGATCGTAGTTTCCAAGAAATACATATATTATTAATTTGTCTGAATCCGGATCTAGATCAGAATCCGGATACGGATCACTGCAAAACTATAGGAATCCTAGTTTACAGTTGGACCCTTGGATTCGTAAAATATTGAAACAAATCGAGCACGTAGTTTCCGAGAAACACCTGCGGACAGACAGACAGACAGACAGACAGACAGACAGACAGACAGACAGACAGACAGACAGACAGACAGACAGACAGACAGACATATAGAGGGAGGGAGGGAGGGAAGGAGGGGTGGGTGGGGGTGGTGGATGGATGGATAGATGGATGGATAGATCAATGGTGGGTAGTCGACTGGCTGGCTGAATGGATGGATTGATGGATGGATGGCTGTGGGTAGGTGTGGACGGACGAACGAACGGGATGGATGTATGGATGCATAGATGTATGGGCGTATGGATGGGTGGGTGGGGCGATGGATGGATGGACGGATGGATTAGTATGCAGGTAGGTGTGGACGGACGGATGGAACGGATGGATGGATGGATGAATGCCGATATATCCTAATTTGCATGTCACAGCAATCGTGTCTGTTAAATGATTATCATCCTTGAACACACATTAATAAATATAGTTAGACCGACTTAGACGTACCTGTAAATGTTGCATAGGTGACGAATCTGAAGAAGAGTCATGCTCTGATGAGGATGTTGACTCAGCGTAACCAGAATCATCATTCCTGAGCCACGTGACCGGGGATGGTGCTCCACCACAGCAACTGGATAACGGTGAGGATCCACCAGATTCTGATCCACATGGACTGGATAATGGAGAGTCGCTGGATCCACACCGACTGGTCACTGGCGAGCACATGGATCCACCTGGACTATTCACTGGATAATCTCGGGATCCACATATACTAGGCAGTGTACAGTTCCTGACATACGTAAGCAGAGAGTTTGCCAGATCATGAGCCTGGGATGCATCAGAGCATACTGGTGATTGAAATGAGGACGTCAAATTAGGAGAGGAAACGTGTCTACTATCTGTTATCCGGGTGTTTGATCTGTAATAATAATAATAATAATAATAATAATAATAATAATAATAATAATAATAATAATAATAATAATAATAATAATGTATTAGATTGCACTAGAGTGAGATGCTGACTTATGCCCTTGCCCTCTGTTTTGACAATGCACTTAGTGACCCCGTGACCTAGATAGTTGATGTGTTTACCTCACACTCAAAGCGAGCATAGCTAGTCGTAATATGGAGGCTAATGCCAAATCTGACAATTTTACTTTGGTCAGTTAAGGTCGAAAAGGGCTATTCTTGATTCTAATTTGTGACCCCGTGACCTAAATATTTGGTCATTTGGCCTGAATCTTATTGTACTTCTAGCCACATATAATATGAAGGTGACAAATTTGGCGATTCTATCTACTGCGGTTCCAGTTTTATGGCTAAAATGTGACCTAAATGTTTAGCTGTTTGAACTCAAATTTGTTTTTCCCTAGTCATATACAATATGAATAGATCTGCTAAATTTATTGATTCTACCTTCTTGGACCCGTAAGATATTTTCAACGTGGAAAGAAATATCGTAGCATCCCTTACATTGTAAGAAAACGATGCCGAATATTTTGATCCTGGAATGACTGAAAGTTTTCCAGTTTGATTAATATCATAGATTTTCACCCGCTTCCGCGTGTTTGTATTTGAATTTCAAATTTTATTTGAGGTTAATGGTTGTATGATTTAACTTATTCAATTTATTATTATTATTATTATTATTATTATTATTATTATTATTATTATTATTATTATTATTATTTTTATTGTTATTATTATTATTATTATTATTATTATTATTATTATTATTATTATTATTATTATTATTATTATTATTAATAACTTACCCTAATGTCTTTTTACTTAGATCAAGTGGCAGTAGATCTTCTGTATTGTGGCACCACGCTGTAGAAGCAGTCTTATAGGTGGATGCCTGACTTAAAGCTGACATGGTACTTTATTAAGTAAATGTAAACTAAATACTTTATGCTGAGACTACAACGTGAATGATCAATCTGAGCTAATTAGGCACCAGGAGGATCCACAGTATGAAGTCTTTCTCCGATAATACTTGAAGAAATAATCTTAGCAATGATATAAAAATTGTGAAATTATTCGTATTTATACCGAAGCCAGACCTCCTTGAAATATTCTTTTGTTTCTCAGATCAAACAGAAAATTAAATAATTTAACACACGACAGGAATATCAAAGCCTTGTTTAATAATCACCAATAATGGATGGCTAAGGATGACAATGAAGGGTTTGTTTTCTTGTGAGTCGTGCTTAGAACAATAGGCGAGTAGATATCGTTCGCTTTAAGTTACCGAAAACACGAGGTGAGCAGCGGCCTGGGAGCGAAGGGCAAAGGAGAGATTGTCCATTCTGTGAGTAACACTATTAAATGGAGGACCATTTTCTGACGGTTTCTTTAACTTTGAAGTGAGTCCTGATCATATCTCTTAGTGAGCAGACATAGGAACCTTTGAATGGCCGACAATACGTGGTGAGAAAGGATGGATTAGTAGTGTAAAGCGGCAACATGGTGAGAGGGGATGGATTAGTACTGTAAAACAGAAATGACCTGTTGCAGCATTAGCGTTCTTGAAAAGCAGAAAATTGTTTTACGGACTCTAGAGTCTAGAGTAATGCTATTTGTGTGCAACGATATTCTTACCGCCCTCCCTCGCGCCATCCATCCATCTATCCATCCATCCTGCCCTCGGTCCCTTTCTACATCCATTTTAACTCCTTTCCCTCCCTCCATCCCTCAATCAATCCATCCATCATGAACAGCCACACACCCCCGTCGCACTCCCTCCCTCCATCCATCCCTAACACCCTCCCTCCCGCTCTCCCTACTTCCCTCCATCCATCCATGTTTAACTCCTTCTTCCTCCATCCATCCATCCATCCATCCCGCCCCCACTCCCCACCCCGCCCGCTACCTCCCTCCATCATTCCCTCCCTCCCGGGTGGCACCGGGTGGACAGGACGCCCATCCATCGTTCCTCACCCACGCAAACATATACACACCATTTTTCACACCCCCATCCACCTCACCCAACCGCACCCCACCCAACCAACCTATCCAACAACCGAGCGACCCCAACACAACCCACCACCCACCCACCCACCCATCCATCCATCCATCCATCCATCCATCCACACACCCATCTATCCATCCACCCTACAGCCCCTCCCCTCATTCCCGCTCTCTCTTCCTCCCTCCATCCATTGTAACTCTCTCCCTCTTTAACTCCCTCCCTGCCTCCCTGCCTCCATCCATCCCTCACTCCTTAGCTCATTTCCTCCATCCCTAACTACCCCCGCCCTCTCCCATCCATCCATCCATCCAGCCAGCCAGCACTCCCTCCTTCATTCCCCCCTCCTCCCTCCCTCCCTCCCTCCCCCATCCATCCGCCCACCCGTCCATCGCTCATTAACTCTGTCCCTCCATCATTAACTCCATCCCTCCCTTTCCCATTCCCTCCCCCATTCCCTCCCTCGAGTCATCCATCCATCCCTCAATCTATCCATCCCTCGATCCATCCATCCATCCCTAACTCCATCCGACCCTCCCATTCTCCAGTCATCCTTCCCTCCCTCCCGGATCGCGCTGGGTGAGCCGGATCGCACCGGATGAGAAGGATGCCCACGCAACTCGACTAACCATAGTTCAGTCAGCGTACTCGATCAGACCAGTATACTGTCGCTAGAGGACAAAGCTGGAGTCTTGGCCCGCCGCTTTTCCACCCATCCACCTATCCATCCATCCATCCACTCAATCTGTCATCCGTGCACACACCAATCAACCGAATCGTTGATGTAATTTTTCTATCAGTGCGATATAAATGAAAATGAAAGCAAACAGTCCTCTCAATTCCCGAGGCACACAAGGAAGACATTTAAGCCACCTTTCCCTACTGCCAACCACTTTGTATCCATGCGGCACCGGGCGGACATGGCGCCCGCGCCACTTGGATAACTACAGCTCAGTCAGTATACTCACGAGGGATTTAGATTGATTTATTTCACAATAAGCCATAGGCCCTTGAGTGTACATTTATACGTTATACATATTGGCAATTGAATTAGTATGCTATACAATTATCTAAATACCTAATCTTATAATTAATACAGTGAAATTCTCTTTAGCGTTATATTCACAAACCCTTCAACAGCATAATAACTTGTGTAAATACGGGCTCACACCATTTAAACATGGCTTGAGCATATTATTTATACAGTTTCCACCAACATATAACATATTACCTATGGGATGAACAATACCATACAATACAATTCGTAGATCTAAGCGTGCTAAGGATTTCTAGGCATTTCTACCATATATAGAAACTATGGCCGTGTTTGGAATGGGCATGTTATTTTATGTCCTTGAAGGAGCTATTTCTTCGCGTAATTTATGCTGATTACCCCAAACAGTCAAAAATGCAAATAAATATCATATCATATCATATCATATCATATCATATCATATCATATCATATCATATCTAAGATAAATCAAATTGCCTAACGCTCACCCGGAACAAGGGCCCCTAAGACTCCGTATAACAAGATATTTACTTTTATTTGATTGCGAACTTATTTGAGAGCCTACGACCACATAATTCTTTTAGCAAAGTTTGGTAAATGTAGAGATGTGTTTTGACAGTTTCCGATGACTGCTTCCTAAAATGTAAAATTTGCACCAGATTGCGCAATCAACCTATGACAGAGCACCATTATGTATTTAATTTAAGGAGACTAAGGTGGCTTGCTGAGGAAGAACTCATTCTACAAGTTCAGCCCGCTTCAAAAATGCATTGTAAGTAAATGCCACGAGTCCCTTCAGAACCGGATCAGTTGTGGAATTGAATAATTCATTCAATTTATACAAACTTGTGTGTTTCCAATAGTAGGCCCCCTCCATTCTTGGGTGAAATTATCCATGGCCCTTTGCTTGTACAGAAAAATAAACTGTCCCCTATCGACATTTTCGAGAACTAGGCTATCGCGAGAGGACTGAGCAGGCGCCTTCGTCTGCACCGGGCCACATCTGGGCGGAGCTTTGATAGACATGGACGGGGAATAACTAAACGTGAATTGCTCCATTCCATGAAGAACCATTTTCTGACGGTTTCTTTATCTATGAGGTGAGTCCTGATTAAATCTCTTAGTGAGTAGACATATGATCAATTGAATGACCGACAATATGTAACGATGGATTAGTAGTGAAATGCGGAAATGAGTGTAACGCCTTGGAATAGGCAGAAAGGTGTTTTCTCATAGAAAATGTCCATCCGCACACCGAGAAAAGACTATTTTTGAAAATCTGACACTGGAATGACTGGCTTGGTTATTCGAGCCAATCTTCCAGTGGTAAATTTTCAGAAATAGTCTTCTCTTGGTCTGCAAATGGACATTTCACAAGGCCACTACAGAAGCCGTTTTTGGCTGAAATGTGGGTTAAAGGTTTGACGGATGAATCACGTGATTTATAGTGGGTGGATAGCTGCTGGACTAGAAAGTTACGGATAGCACAGCGGTGGGGTGGAATGGATGGAAGACTGAGTGCGTGAAGGGAACTGAGATCATGCACGCACTCACTCACTCACGCACTCACGCATGCATTCACTCACTAATGCAGATTATCAAACGTACAGACGTGAGAAAATTAAATCAATCACCTTATTTAAAGAAACATTCTGGATAATTGCGCGTCACCCCATCCCCTTCTTCAAAGCACCAATGTAACCATGGCCAAGATCCCATCAGCAGACATTACATTAGTGCGCCGGAGATTTGTGTACCTTTTCGATGGCATTCCACATTTGACATTTTTGAATCCAAAATCGACCCACTTGTTCGGTATGGAACAAGGTCAAGTCGGCTCTCGATAATTACAGTGGTACGGACGGGCGGGCGGGCGGACAGACAAACGGGCGGGCCGGTGGGCTGGCAGGCAGGCAGACAGGCAGGCAGGCAGGCAGGCAGGCGGTTATTTCCAGCAACATGTAGTATTTTCCAAATTTCGTTGCAGATATACGACATACATGCGATTTGGAAAGAAGGGGACGTTTGTTATCTTGTGAGCCGAGATGAGGGCGCAGACGAGGCTGAAAGTCGGCCAAATAATTGACCTCGAGATTGATGATGAGAGTGATGATATAAAAAGGTACCAATCTAAAAATAGAGGTGTGGCTTCTACGAGAATACTTTCTAGATCTCGAATCGAAGGATATCTAGCGAGATACGAATGAATAAGGTACCTCGCTCTCGCCAGGAGGCGCTTTAGTCATTCCTGTGACAGCTCGTTCTGATGCCCAGAGTATTCTTTAATACCCTCTTACTTCACTCTGTAAACAACAAACGCAATTGATGAATCAAGTTTCTCAGTCAATCATATGATATCACAATCAAATAGGTCACATGCACGCTAACGTCATTATCAATTTCGTCATGAATGACGCTCTGTAGTCCGGCATAAATGGTGCAATAGTCTGTCAAGTACGAAATGTATGTACTTACTATTCAATAAACATTCTGCTGAATATTTTTAACTAATTTGTCTGGGTCCAGTCAAATTAGTTTCAAAATATTCAACACCTTACCTGTATAGTTTTCTTGAAATTGAGATTCAGTGAGTAGCCTACATGGATCCATTGGATCCATCCCAGCACGGACACAGAAGTGTGGGTGGAATTTTAGCGAGAGATTGATGGGACATCGCTAAAACTTGATTCAACAATTGTTTCGGTTATCTCATCACCCGTCATGTTCCAACAATTATGTATCCAACCCTCAATCAATGTACCAGACGCTCAGGATAACCAGGAGAGCTGTTTCCGGAAACATATGTCTGTTGCCTTCATTTCACAATACACCTCATGGAGGATGATAGGCGCTACTCCGTTCTCGCCATTACCTTTTGGCACCCATTTATTTAACTGCCAATGAACGCAGTAAGATATCCATAGGCCTAATTCATGAGTTATCTATCTTGAATTTGTTAAATAACTATGATAGAGTTGCCTCCCTTACACTGTACAGAAACCGCTTACCTTATCAATATGCTGGTATGTAAACATTAACCAAGATGTCATGTCATGTGAATAAGTCTCAGAATCAGCCATATTGCTATCAAGTTGTTATTTCACATGGTGTCAGGTTAATCTGGACGCCCCATCTAACCTCTGAGGGTCCACCATCATCTTGATTCTTTTTACTTATTATCAGTTGGATTATTGGATTATTTTGACACCAGAGGTCAAAAGGTCGCCGATGCTGGTCGTTGTTTAAAATCGAACACACGTACATTGCTGTAACTGGAAAGGCTCTTACACTGAAATATGTTGGTGTTATTAGCTTAAGACGTTGTGCGACAAATCTAAAGAGTCAATGTTGATTTATTTCATGAGATGCATTAAATGACAAGTGGCAAAATCTCTTTGCCGAAAAAGCAGGAAAATACAATTGGGGGATGGCAAGGGGAAAATGCAATGAACATAATATTCACATCTACATAATGTTGCATAGCATCACTCAATTAGACACATTAAATATCAAATGCTCATTCATCACCTTCGTTGCTGTCATCATCATCATCATCATCTGAACGTTACAGTTCATTCTCTGTAATTACATAGTGAACTATATGGCATGTTTATCTGGCACCCACCCTCTCCCTCCCTCCATCATTCCCTCCCTCCCGGGTGGCACCAGGCGGGCAGGACGCCCATCCATCCATCCCCACCCATGCAAACATACACACACCATCGTTCACATCCCCATCCACCTCAGCCCACCGCACCCCATCTAACCAAGCTACCCTGGCACCGATCGACCCAAATACAACCCACCACCCACCCATCCATCCATCCATCCATCCATCTATCCATCCATCCATCCATCCATCCACCCACACACCCATCCATCCATCCCTAACACACAGCCCCTCCCCTCCTTCCCACATACACACACCATCGTTCACATCCCCATCCACCTCAGCCCACCGCACCCCATCTAACCAAGCTACCCTGGCACCGATCGACCCAAATACAACCCACCACCCACCCATCCATCCATCCATCCATCTATCCATCCATCCATCCATCCATCCACCCACACACCCATCCATCCATCCCTAACACACAGCCCCTCCCCTCCTTCCCGATCTCCCTTCCTCCATCCATCCATTGTAACCTCCTCCCCCCGTAACTCCCTCCCTGCCTCCCTGCCCCTATCCATCCCTCACTCCTTTGCTCCTTTCCTCCTTCCCTAACTACCCCCTCCCTCATCCTTCCATCCATCCATCCATCCACCCACCAACCCATCCATCGCTCCGTAACTCCTCTCTTCCATCACTAACTCCATCCCTCCCTCCCTCATTCCATTCCTCCTCCCATCCCTCCTCCCTCCCTCCCTCCCCCATCCATCCGCTCACCCATCCATCACTCATTAACTCCGTCCCTCCATCTGTAACTTCATCCTGCCTTTCCCATTCCCTCCCCCATTCCTCCCTCGATCCATCCATCCCTCGATCTATTCCTTGATCGATCGCTCGATCCATCCATCCATCCATCCATCCATCCATTACTTCCTCCCTCCCTAACACCATCCGACCCTCCCACTCTCCATCCATCCTTCCCTTCCTCCCGGATCGCACGGGGTGAGCCGGATCGCCCCGGATGGGCAGGATGCCCACGCAACTCGACTAACCATAGTTCAGTCAGTGTACTCGATCAGCCCAATATACTGTCGCTAGAGGACCAAGCTGGAGCCTTGGCCCGCCGCTTTTCCACCCATCCACCTATCCGTCCATCCATCCATGAATGAATCAGGTACCTCGCTCTCGCCAGTAGCCGCTTTAGTCATTCCTGTGACAGCTTGTTCTGATGCTCAGAGTATTCTTTAATACCCTCTTACTTCAATCTGTAAACAACAAACGCAATTGATGAATCAAGTTTCTCAGTCAATCATATGACGTCACAATCAAATACGTCACATGCACGCTGACGTCATTATCAATTTCGTCATGAATGACGCTATGTAGTCCGGCTTTAAGGGTTAAAGGCGTAAGAAATATTCTGCTGAATATTTTGAAAATAAAATCGTTTTTTTAGGCACAGGGTTTAAGCGGGGGTCAAAAGATCAAATTTGGTGAAAGTTCAGGACTTACCCTGGTGAGCGTTTGACTGCACATTCAAGCATTAGTTGATCACAACTAGTATAATCCGGTTATCGAGTAAAATGTTTGCTATTTCTGACAGAAATGCCTGTCTCAACAGTAGTGTGTATTAGTTGTCTAATCTCAGCAAATAACCTTAGCCTGCTTTATATTGAATTACATTTTATCAGGGATATCATCAATTGATCCAAATCAAGACGAGTAGTGAAAGATAAAATATGAATGTAAGATAACAAGAGAAATGCGATATTGCAGACCCTCACCCTCCCGTTTGTGTCACATTGTAAGACCTTTACAGAATTTCAGTCCAGATGTTTTCGAATTTTCCCAGAATTTCCGGAATATACGGAGTCCGACTGTATGGTCATACACATTCTTATGCTAAGTTAAAGGTTGAATAATGCTGTGGCGAAGACCATGTTCGGGATGTATACCACATATGCCACGTGGTTACCTGGTAGTAATAAAAACTGATACGGAAAAGCGAAAATGGTTCCAGATCCTATGGGCCTCTCAGAACCTATTATGAACTCTAGATGCTCTCCAGCATTTCCAGGTAAATATGAAGCATACGTTTGCTGCTAAGTTCTTCTATTTCAGCCATTTAATTTCAGCTTTACTGTACTAGATTTTTAGTTAGTCTAGCCAAAAGTAGGAGAATTTAACTGCCAACTGATGGTCCATATTTACGTCTGGAAATGCAGGCGATGCCATCTTAGAGCGTCTAGAAGATACTAAATAATATTAAACTGTAACGCAAAAAGTTTGATTTTATGTCTCGAGATATTTTATGAAACAGGAATCCAACATATTAGTAGGTTGTCACCTTATCCTGCCATTTCCCTCTTTACAAAACAAGTATAGATCTCTTGACGAGACAGCGTTTATGAAAAGAGACACAATATAATCCATATTATTCACGAAAATATCTTGAAATGGAAATATGGGAGTCTGGTCAAATTCAGAGTGTTGGGTGGGGTGTGTGGTGTGTGGTGTGGTCTCCCCCCCCCCCCCCCCCCCCGCTACCGCTATAATGATACGGTACTTCAGAAAGACAGAGAACAGGCACGAGATGATTGTAAAAAGGTAACGATGGATTTTTATTCACAATAGATAATAATCTAATGTACAATTCTTTATGTGAATTTATAATAACAATTATTTTATGCCCAATTACGATATAAGAAAGAGGGCATAGTATGTAAGGCGTATAGAAATCTAGGACCCGCCTAGAGACGTGAAACGTTGCCGGCGCACTGTACACAGTAAGTATTGCACAGATACATTAAGTATGTTAATATCAGTTAGTAATACGATGAGTAATAAGGTGTCGGTTAAGATTTCCAGATTGTGCGAATCCTTTACCACAAACGTTACAGATGTACGGTCGCTGACCAGTGTGGATCCGGTTGTGTTTGGTTAATGTGGAGTAATCGCGGAATGATTTTGGACACGACGTGCACGCGTACGGTCGTTCGTTAGTGTGTGTACGTATGTGCGTTCGCATGCTGCTCCTTTGTGTAAACCTCTTGCCGCAGAATTGGCATTCATATGGTTTCTCGCCGGTGTGACGTCGGATGTGCACTACCAGATTACTACGCGTTGCCAGGCGTTCTCCACACCATTGACATTCGTGTTTCCACTGTTCATGTTTCTGTCTTTGGCGTTGTCGTTTTTCAGGGATTGTCCGTCGTTTTGAAGCAGTCACATACAGATATGATGAATACTGTATGGACCTAACCGGACAGCTCCACAAAGGCGTGTGGTGAACATTGGTCGTTATGTCCTCCAAAACATCATCAAATACACCATTCAGATCAATCTGAAATAGAATAAGAAAGAAGTTATACACCAAATAATCAACAAATTATTAAGAAAATCACTCAAACAACATTAGGCAGATGGACATATGATGGATGGGGATGATAAGACAGCGGAGGGATACATTGACAACTAACGGGTGAACATTTCTGTTTTGGAAAACGTGTATTTCCATGACATTTTCACAGCAAGAACGGTTCATAACCTGAATATCTCTTCCAATGTATCTGACTTTTCACGTCAGAGCAATCATTTTTGATAATGGTCAATACGTTTCTTGAACATAGATTAATAATTAAGTTATAATTATGCTGAGATCGTGAAAACGTGTCATAAACATAAGGCCGACGACAAAGATGTCGATGGATGGATGGATGAATGGAGGGAGGGAAGGGGGGTGGAGGGAGGGATGGAAGGAGGGGCAGACGGGCAGGCGGATGGATGGAAAGGGAGGAGGTGGGAAGGGAGGGGAATGGAGCGGGTCAATGAGGTGGATGGATGGATGGATGGGTGAATGAATAGATAGATAGATAGATAGATGGATGGATGGATGGATGGATGGATGGATGGATGGATAGGTGGGTGGGTGGATTGGTGGGTGAGTGGGTGGTGGGTAGTCGACTGGCTGGCTGAATGGATGGATTGATAGATGGATGGTTGTGGGTAGGTGTGGACGGACGAACGAACGGGATGGATGTATAGATGTATAGATATATGGGTGTATGGGTGTATGGGTGTATGGGTGGGTGGGTGGGTGGGCGGTGGATGGATGGATGGATGGATGAGTATGTGGGTAGGTGTGGACGGACGGACGGATGGGATGGGTGGGTGGGTGGGTGGGTGGGTGGGTGGGTGGGTGGGTGGGTGGATTAGTCTGTGGGTAGGTGTGGACGGACGGATGGGACGGATGGATGGATGGATGGATGGATGCCGATATATCCTGGTTTGCATATCACAGCAATCGTGTCTGTTAAATGATTATCATCCTTGAACACACATTATTAAATATAAGTAGACGTACCTGTAAATGTTGCATAGGTGACCAATATGAAGAAGAGTCGTGCTCTGATGAGGATGTTAACTCAGCGTAACCAGAATCATCATTCCTGAGCCACGTCACCGGGGATGGTGCTCCACCACAGCAACTGGATAACGGTGAAGATCCGCCAGATTCTGATCCACATGGACTGGATAATGGAGAGTCACTGGATCCACACCGACTAGTCACTGGCGAGCACAGGGATCCACCTGGGCTATTCACTGGATAATCTCTGGATCCACATATACTAGGCAGTGGACAGTTCCTGACATACGTAAGCAGAGAGTTTGCCAGATCACGAGCCTGGGATGTAACAGAGCAGACTGGTAATTGAAATGATGACGTCAAATTAGGAGAGGAAACGTGTCTACTATCTGTTATCCGGGTGTTTGATCTGTAATAATAAATATAATAATAATAATAATAATAATAATAATAATAATAATAATAATAATAATAATAATATATTAGATTGCACTAGAGTGAGAAGCTGGCTTATGCCCTTGCCCTCTGTTTTGACAATGCACTTAGTGACCCCGTGACCTAGATAGTTGATATGTTTACCTCACACTCAAAGCGATCCTAGCTAGTCGTAATATGGAGGCAAATCCCAAATCTGACAACTTTACTTTGATCAGTTAAGGCCGAAAAGGTATATTCTTGTTTCTACTTTGTGACCCCGTGACCTAGATATTTGGGGATTTGGCCTGAATCGTATTGTACTTCTAGCCACATATAATATGAAGGTGACAAATTTGGCGATTCTATCTACTGCGGTTCCACCTTTATGGCTAAAGTGTGACCTAAATGTTTGGCTGTTTGAACTCAAATTTATTTTTCCCTAGTCATATACAATATGAATAGATATGCTAAATTTGTTGATTCCACGTTCTTGGACCCGTAAGACCGACACCGACACCGACATTTTCAACGTGGAACGAAATATCGTAGCATCCGTTACATTGTAAGAAAACGATGCCGAATATTTTGATCCTGGAATGACTGAAGGTTTTCCAGTTTGATTAATATCATAGATTTCCACCAGCTTCCGCGTGGTTGTAATTGAATTTCAAATTTTATTTGAGGATTATTATTATTATTATTATTATTATTATTATTATTATTATTAACTTACCCTAATGTCTTTTTACTTAGATCAAGTGGCAGCAGATCTTCTGTATTGTGGCACCACGCTGTAGACGCAGTCTTATAGGTGGATGCCTGACTTAAAGCTGACATGGTACTTTATTAATACTTTATGCTGAGACTACAACGTGAATGATCAATCTGAGCTAATTAGCCACCAGGAGGATAATTCCTGTCTAATACAATATCAGCAATGAGTAGGCTAGTATGAAATATTTCTCCGAAAATACTTGAAGAAATAATCTTAGCAATGATATAAAAATTGTGAAATTATTTGTATTTATACCGAAGCCAGACCTCCTTGAAATATTCTTTTGTTTCTCAGATCAAACAGAAGATTAAATAATTTAAGACATGACGGTGAATATCAAAGCCTTGTTCAATAATCACCAATAATGGATGGCTAAGGATGACAATGAAGGGTTTGTATTGTTGTGAGTCGTGCTTAGAACAATAGGCGAGTAGATATCGTTCGCTTTAAGTTACCGAAAATACGAGGTGAGCAGCGGCCTGGGAGCGAAGGGCAAAGGAGAGATTGTCCATTCTATGACTAACACTATTAAATGAAGGACCATTTTCTGACGGTTTCTTTAACTTTGAAGTGAGTCCTGATCACATCTCTTAGTGAGCAGACATAGGAACCTTTGAATGACCGACAATACGTGGTGAGAAAGGATAGATTAGTAGTGTAAAGCGGCAATGTGGTGAGAAAGGATGGATTAGTAGTGTAAAGAGGAAATGACCTGTTGCAGCATTAGCGTTCTTGAAAAGCAGAAAATTGTTTACGGACTCATAAAAGATGAGAACTGCATAGTGAGACCTGATCATACGATTTATAGTGAGTAGATAACTGCTGACTTACAAAGTTACAGAGAGCGCAGGGGTGTGGTTTCGTGGGTGGAAGCCAGATGGTACGAGTGAACTGAGACCACGCACGCACATGCACGCAGATTAACAAACTTACATACAGCATGCAAATATTACTCTAAACATGTCTAGAGTAATGCTATTTGTGTGCAACGATACATATCGTACGAAGTATAAGTCCTTATAACTTCCTCCCTCGCTCTCTAACTAATCCCCTCTCACCCTCCCTCCTTCCCTTTCTCCCACCCCCATGCATCCATTTTAACTTCCTACCGAGCTCTCTCCCGCCATCCATCCATCCATCCATCCATCCTGCCCTCCCTCCCTGTCTACACCAATTTTAACTCCATCCTCCCTCCATCCCTCAATCCATCCATCCATCCTGAACAGACCTCACCCCCGCTGCTCTCCTTCCCTCCCTCCATCCATCCATAACACCCTCCCTCCTGCTCTCTCTCTCTCCCCTTCCCTCCATCCATCCTTGTTTAACTCCTCTCCCCCCTCCCTCCCTTCCATCTATCCATCTATCCATCCATTCATCCATTCATCCATTCATCCATTCATCCATTCATCCATTCATCCATTCATCCATTCATCCATCCCACCGCACCCACCCTCTTTCTCCGTCCCTCCATCATTCCCTCCCTCCCGAGTGGCACCAGGCGGGCAGGACGCCCATCTATCCATCCCCACCCACGCAAACATACACACACCATCGTTCACATCCCCACCCACATCACCCCACCGCACCCCACCCAACCAATCTACCCTACCACCAAGCGACCCAAATACAACCCACCACCCATCCATCCATCCACCAATCCATCCATCCATCCACCCACACACCCATCCATCCATCGCTAACACACAGCCCCCCCCAGCGCTCTCCTTCCCTCCATCCATCCATCCATAACACCCTCCCTCCCGCTCCCTCTCCTTCCCTCCATCTATCCATGTTTAACTCATCCCTCCCTCCTCCCCTTCCCTCTCCATCCAACCATCCATCCATCCATCCATCCCACCGCACCCGCCCCCTCTCCCTCCCTCCCTCCATCATTCCCTCCCTCCCGGGTGGTACCATCCATCCCACCCACACAAACATACACACACCATCGGTCACATCCCCACCCACCTCACCCCACCGCACCCCACCCAACCAAACTACCCTACCACCAAGCGACCCAAACACAACCCACTACCCATCCATCCATCTATCCATCCATCCATCCACCCACACACCCATCCATCCATCCCTAACACACGCCCTTCTTCCCGCTCTCCCTTCCTCCATCCATCCATTGTAACTCCCTCCCTCCTGAACTCCCTCCCTGCCTCCCTGCCCTATCCATCCCTCACTCCTTAGCTCCTTTCCTCCATCCCTAACTACCACCTCCCTCCCCCATCCATCCATCCATCCATGTTTCCATCCATCCATCCATCCATCCACCGACCCATCCATCACTCCATAAGTCCTCTTTCCATCTCTAACTCCATCCATCCATCCCTCATTCCATTCCTCCTCGCGTCCCTCCCTCCATCCCTCCCCCATCCACCCGCCCACCCATCCATCGCCCATTAACTCCGTCCCTCAATCTTTAACTCCACCCCTCCCCCTTTCCCATTCCCTCCCCCATTCCTCCCTCAATCCATCCATCCCTCGATCCATTCCTCGATCGCTCGATCTATCCCTCGATCGCTCGATCCATGCATCCATCACTTCCTCCCTCTCTAACACCATCCGACCCTCCCGCTCTCCATCCATCCTTCCTCCCTCCCGATTCACACGGGGTGAGCCGGATCGCACCGGATGAGAAAGATGCCCACGCAACTCGACTAACCATAGCTCAGTCAGCGTACTCGATCAGACCAGTATACTGTCGCTAGAGGACCAAGCTGGAGTCTTGGCCCGCCGCTTTTCCACCCATCCACCTATCCATCCATCCATCCACTCAATCAGTCATCCGTGCACACACCAATCAACCGAATCGTTTATGTAATTTTTCTATCAATGCGATATAAATGAAAATGAAAGCAAACAGTTCTCTGACTTCCTAAGGCACACAAGGAAGACATTTAAGCCACCTTTCCCTACTGCCATACACTTTGTATCCATGCGGCACCGGACGGACATGGCGCCTGCGCCACTTGGATAACTACAGCTAAGTCAGTATACTCACGAGAGATTTAGATTGATTTATTTCACAATAAGCCATAGGCCCTTGAGTGTACATTTATACGTTATACATATTGGCAATTGAATTAGTATGCTATACAATTATCTAGATACCTTATCTTATAATTAAGACAGTGAAATTCTCTTTAGCGTTATATTCACAATCCCTTCAACAGCATAATAACTTGTGTAAATACGGGCTCACACCATTTAAACATGGCTTGAGCATATTATTTATACAGTTCCCACCAATATATAACATATTACCTATGGGATGAACAATACAATACAATACAATTCGTAGATCTAAGCGTGCTAAAGATTTCTAGGCATTTCTACCATATATAGAAACTATGGCCGTGTTTGGAATGGGCATGTTATTTTATGTCCTTAAAGGAGCTATTTCTTCGCGTAATTTATGCTGATTACCCCAAACAGGCAAAAATGCAAATAAATATCATATCATATCATATCATATCATATCATATCATATCATATCATATCATATCATATCATATCATATCATATCATATCATATCATATCATATCATATCATATCATATCTAAGATAAATCAAATGGCCTAACGCTCACCCGGAACATGGGCCACTAAGACTCCGTATAACAAGATATTTACTTTTATTTGATTGTGAACTTATTTGAGAGCCTACGACCACACAATCCTTTTAGCAAAGCTTGGTAAATGTAGAGATGTGTTTCGACAGTTTCCGTTGACTGCTTCCTAAAATGTAAGATTTGCACCAGATTGCGCAATCAACCTATGACCGAGCACCATTATGTATTTAATTTAAGGAGACCACGGTGGCTTGCTGAGGAAGCACTCATTCTACAAGTTCAGCCCGCTTCAAAAATGCATTGTAAGTAAATGCCACGAGTCCCTTCAGAACCTGATCAGTTGTGGAATTGAATAATTCATCCAATTTATACAAACTTGTGTGTTTCCAATAGTAGGCCCCCTCCATTCCTGGGTGAAATTATCCATAGCCCTTGCTTGTACAGCAAAATAAACTGTCCCCTATCGACATTTTCGAGAACTAGGCTATCGCGAGAGGACTGAGCAGGCGCCTTCGTCTGCACCGGGCCACATCTGGGCGGAGCTTTGATAGACATGGACGGGGAATAACTAAACGTGAATTGCTCCATTCCATGAAGAACCATTTTCTGACGGTTTCTTTATCTATGAGGTGAGTCCTGATTAAATCTCTTAGTGAGTAGACATATGATCAATTGAATGACCGACAATATGTAACGATGGATTAGTAGTGAAATGCGGAAATGAGTGTAACGCCTTGGAATAGGCAGAAAGGTGTTTTCTCATAGAAAATGTCCATCCGCACACCGAGAAAAGACTATTTTTGAAAATCTGACACTGGAATGACTGGCTTGGTTATTCGAGCCAATCTTCCAGTGGTAAATTTTCAGAAATAGTCTTCTCTTGGTCTGCAAATGGACATTTCACAAGGCCACTACAGAAGCCGTTTTTGGCTGAAATGTGGGTTAAAGGTTTGACGGATGAATCACGTGATTTATAGTGGGTGGATAGCTGCTGGACTAGAAAGTTACAGATAGCACAGCGGTGGGGTGGAATGGATGGAAGACTGAGTGCGTGAAGGGAACTGAGATCATGCACGCACTCACTCACTCACGCATTCACTCACTAATGCAGATTATCAAACTTACAGACGTGAGAAAATTAAATCAATCACCTTATTTAAAGAAACATTCTGGATAATTGCCCGTCACCCCATCCCCTTCTTCAAAGCACCAATGCATCCATGGCCAAGATCCCATCAGCAGACATTACATTAGTGCGCCGGAGATTTGTGTATCTTTTCGATGGCATTCCACATTTGACATTTTGAATCAAAAATCGACCCACTTGTTCGGTATCGAACAAGGTCAAGTTTGCTCTCGATAATTACAGTGGTACGGACGGGCGGGCGGGCGGACGGACACACGGGCGGGCCGGGGGGCTGGCAGGCAGGCAGACAGGCAGGCAGGCGGTTATTTCCAGCAACATGTAGTAGCTTCTAAATTTCGTTGCAGATATACGACATACATGCGATTTGGAAAGAAGGGGACGTTTGTTATCTTGCGAGCCGAGATGAGGGCGCAGACGAGGCTGAAAGTCGGCCAAATAGTTGACCTCGAGATTGATGATGAGAGTGATGATATAGAAAGGTACCAATCTAAAAATAGAGGTGTGGCTTCTACGAGAATACTTTCTAGATCTCGAATCGAAGGATATCTCGCGAGATACGAATGAATAAGGTACCTCGCTCTCGCCAGGAGGCGCTTTAGTCATTCTTGTTTTAAGTGACAGCTCGTTCTGATGCTCAGAGTATTCTTTAACACCCTCTTACTTCACTCTGTAAACAACAAACGCAATTGATGAATCAAGTTTCTCAGTCAATCATATGACGTCACAATCAAATACGTCACATGCACGCTGACGTCATTATCAATTTCGTCATGAATGACGCTATGTAGTCCGGCATAAATGGTGCAATAGTCTGTCAAGTACGAAATGTATGTACTTACTATTCAATAAACATTCTGCTGAATATTTTAAACTAATTTGTCTGGGCCCAGTCAAATTAGTTTCAAAATATTCAACACCTTACCTGTATAGTTTTCTTGAAATTGAGATTCAGTGAGTAGCCTACATGGATCCATTGGATCCATCCCAGCACGGACACAGAAGTGTGGGTGGAATTTTAGCGAGAGATTGATGGGACATCGCTAAAACTTGATTCAACAATTGTTTCGGTTATCTCATCACCCGTCATGTTCCAACAATTATGTATCCAACCCTCAATCAATGTACCAGACGCTCAGGATAACCAGGAGAGCTGTTTCCGGAAACATATGTCTGTTGCCTTCATTTCATAATACACCTCATGGAGGATGATAGGCGCTACTCCGTTCTCGCCTTTACCCTTTGGCACCCATTTATTTAACTGCCAAGGAACGCAGTAACATATCCATAGGCCTAATTCATGAGTTATCTATCTTGAATTTGTTAAATAACTATGATAGAGTTGCCTCCCTTACACTGTACAGCAACCGCTTACCTTATCAATATTAACCAAGATGTCATGTCATGTGAATAAGTCTCAGAATCCGCCATATTGCTATCAAGTTGTTATTTCACATGGTGTCAGGTTAATCTGGTTGCCCCATCTAACCCCTGAGGATCCACCGTCATCTTTATTCTTTTTACTTATTATCAGTTGGATTATTGGATTATTTTATCACGAGAGGTCAAAAGGTCGCCGATGCTGGTCGTTGTTTAAAATCGAACAAACGTACATTGCTGTAACTGGAAACGCTCTTACACTGAAATATGTTGGAGTTATTAGCTTAAGACGTTTTGCGACAAATCTAAAGAGTCAATGTTGATTGATTTCATGAGATGCTATAAATGACAAGTGGCAAAATCTCTTTGCCGAAAAAGCAGGAAAATGCATATGCGATGTGTGTCTTGGGATGGCAAGGGGAAAATGCAATGATCATAATATTCACATCTAAATAATGTTGCATAGCATCACTCAATTAGACACATTAAATATCAAATGCTGATTCGTCACCTTCATTGCTGTCATCATCATCATCATCATCATCATCTGAACGTTACAGTTCATTCTCTGTAATTACATAGTGAACTATATGGCATGTTTACCTGGCGATTAGTCGATTCTGGTGATGAGGGCTAGCTATTCATTGTAAGCCTAAATTCCTTTCTGACATCTGTATCCAATACCGCAGGGCGTGACTGGGTTCACCAGTAGACAACGAGGGATTATCATAGGGAGACCCGAATGTGCGAAGAAACGTCCGGAGAACCTAACCCTGATTCAGGCTCTCAAGAAAAGAGCCAATCAGACACACATCGCATATGCTTGTCTAGACATGGCTAAGACCTTTGATATCATTCCGCACTCGTATATATTGGCGTCCCTCCAGAGATTCGAAAGTGGCAAACATTTCGATCAAAACATCTCAAACATCTCGGTCGTACGCCGGTGCATCCACCGTCGTTGGTGTCAAAGACGACGCATCCGGTGTCATACCAATTTTATGTAAGGTGAAACAATGTGACCCGAAAGTATGCATGCTCGCGCTGTGCATGGTTTCCCATATGGCTGTTTTAGCTATTCAGTTTAGCTATCAGCTTTAGCCATCCACTGATTCTAGTCACCATGGTTATGTGTTAGGTGGACCCAGATTTACATTTATACACATATCTATATGCTTTATATTATCGCCGAATCTGTGCATGCTCGACGTCAGAACGCTTCCAGGTACAGTTTCCAGGTCGTGTCTACCATAAAGAATTAATATTGGCTTTATTGCCATCACGAATAGGACTCAGGGGCATTGTTAATCCAAAGCGAGAATATTGTTGAAAGATGAAATACGAAAATAAAATAAACCAGTGCAATCAGATATTGCAGACCATTGCCCTCCCGTTTGTTCCACATCGTAGGACCTTTACAGATTTTCAGTCCGGAGGTTTTTGGATTTTCCCAGAATCTCCGCAATATCTTTGGATCACGTCCAATAATTGCCATACACATTCTTATGCTAAGTTAAAGTTTGGGCACTGTGAGAAAGTGAAAATGATTCCTGATTCCGAGGTCCTCTCAGGACAAATTTTGAACTCTAGATGCTCCCAGATGGCATCTCCAGAATTTCCGTGTAAATATGGAGCATACGTTTGCTGCTAAATTCCTCTATTTTAGCCATTTAATTTCACCCTTACTTCACCCAATTTTTTAGTTAGTCTAGCCAAAAGTAGAAGAATTTAACTGCCAACTGATGGTCCATATTTACCTCTGGAAATGCAGGCGATGCCATCTTAGAGCGTCTAGAAGATAATAAATAATATTCAACTGTAACACAAAAAGTAAAAGTTTGATTATATGTCTATAGATATTTTATGCTACAGAATCCCACATATTAGTAAGTTGTCACCTTTTCCTGCAATTTCTCTCTTTACAGAACAAGAACAGATCTCTGGACGAAGACAGCGGTTATGAAAAGAGACACAACATAATCCATCTCATGCACGCAAATATCTGGAAATGAAAAAAATTGGATCTGGTCAAAATCCCTATTTTGCGGGAGGGCGTGCCGCCACACTCCCCCACCCACACTCCCCACCCATCCACCCCCCCTCACCCTTTCGCCGGTGTGACGTCGGATGTGCACTACCAGATTACTACGCGTTGCCAGGCGTTCTCCACACCATTGACATTCGTGATTCCACTGTTCATGGTTCTGTCTGTGGCGTTGTCGTTTTTCAGGGATTGTCGCTAGTCTTTAAGCAGTCACATATACATATGATGAATACTGAATGGACTTATCCGGACTGCTCCACAAAGGCGTGTGGTGAACATTGGAGGTTATGTCCTCCAAAACATCATCAAATACACCATTCAGATCAATCTGAAATAGAATAAGCAAGAAGTTATACACCAAATAATCAACAAATTATTAAGAAAATCACTCAAACAACATTAAGCAGATGGGCATATAATGGATGGGGATGATAAGACAGCGGAGGGATACATTGACAACTAACGGGTGACATTTCTATTTGGTAAAACGTGTATTTCCATGACATTTTCATAGCAAGAACGGTTCATAAACTGAATATCTCTTTCAATGTATCTGATTTTCACGTCATAGCAATCATTTTTGATAATGGTCAATACGTTTCTTGAACATAGATTAATAATTAGTTATAATTGTGCTGAGAACGTGAAATCGTGTCATAAACATAAGGACAACGACAAAGTTGTCGATGGATGTATGACTGGAGGGAGGGAGGGATGGAGGGACAGACAGATAGATATGGAGGTGATGGGAGTGGAGTGGAGTGAATCGGAACGGAGGGATGGGATGGGATGGGATGGGAGGATGGATCAATCAATGGTCGGATGGGTGGCTGACTGGCTAAATGGATGGATGGGTGGGTGGATGGATGGCCTGATGGATTGATGGTTTAGTTTGTGGGTAGGTGTGGACGGACGGATGGGGCGGGTGGATGGATGGATGGGTGGGTGCCGATATACACTAATTTTCATATCACAGAAATCGTGTCTGTTAAATGGTTATCTTCTTTGAACACACATTATTAAATGTGCTTAGATGTACCTGTAAATGTTGCATAGGTGACAGATATGAAGAGGAGACGAGCTCTGATGAGGATGTTGATTCAGCGTCACCAGAATCATCATTCCTGAGCCACGTGACCGGAGAGTATGTTCCACGACAGCAACTGGAGAAAGATGAAGATCTGCTGTATTCTAATCCACATGGACTGGATAATGGAGAGTTTGCTGGATCCACACGGACTAGTCATTGGCGAGCACAGGGATCCATTTGGGCTATTTACTGGATAATCTCTGGATCCACATACACTAGGCAGTGTACAGTTCGTGACATACGTAAGTAGAGAGTGTGCCAGATCATGAGCCTGGGATGCAACAGAGCATACTGGTGATTGAAATGATGACGTCAAATTAGGAGAGGAAACGTGTCTGCTATCTGTTATCCGGGTGTATGATCCATAATAATAATAATAATAATAATAATAATAATAATAATAATAATATTATTATTATTATTATTATTATTATTATTATTATTGTTAGATTGCACTAGAGTGAGATGCTGACATGTAGTGTTATTTTGCTATGCACTTAGTGACCCCGTGACCTAAATAGTTGATGTGTTTACCTCACACTCAAAGCAGTCATAGCTAGTCGTAATATGGAGGCTCATGCCAAATCTGACGACGTTACTTTCTTCAGTTAAGGCCGAAAATGGCTATTCTTGTTTATACTTTGTGACCGCGTGATGCTTTGACCTGAATCTTAGTGTACTTCCAGTCACATAGAACATGAAGGTGACTAATTTAGGTATTCTACCTGAGCATGCGGTTCCAGATTTATGGCTAAAAATGTGACCTAAATGTTTGACTTTTGAACTCAAATTTATTTTTCCATAGTCATATACAATATGAATAGATATGCCAACATTTTTTATTCTACCTTCTTGGACCCCTAAGATATTGCGCAGGCCGACCGACCGGCCGACATTTTCAACGTGGAAAGATATATAGCAGCATCCATTACATTGCAAGGAAACGATGCCGAATAGGTTGATCCTAGTGTGACAGTTTTCCAGTTTGATTAATATCATAGATTTCCACCCGGTTCCACGTGGTTGTATTTGAGTTTCAGATACGGTCAATGGTTATATGATTTAACTTGATCAATTAATTATTATTATTATTATTATTATTATTATTATTATTATTATTATTATTAACTTACCCTAATGAAGATTTTCTTTTACTTAGACCAAGTGGCAGTAGATCTTCTGTATTGTGGCACCACGCTGTAGACGCAGTCTTATAGGTGGATGCTTGACTTAAAGCTGACATGGTGCGTTATTAAGAAAATGTAAACTAAATACTTTATGCTGAGACTACAACTTGGATGATCAATCTGAGCTAATTAACCAGCAGGAAGATTATTACTGTCAGTAATGACTCGGCTAGTATGAAAAATGTCTCCAATAATACGTGAAGAAATAATCTTAGCAATGATATTAAAAATTGTGAAGTTATATGTATTTATACCGAAGCCAGACCGGCTTGAAATATTCTTTTGTTTCTCAGATCAAACAGAAAATTAAATAATTTAAGACGTGGTGGTGAATATCAAAGACTTGTGTAATAATCACCAATAATGGATGGCTAAAAGGTTGACAATGAAGGGTTTGTATTGTTGTGAGTCGTGCTTAGAACAATAGGCGAGTAGATATCGTCTCTTTAAGTTACCGAAAATACGAGGTGAGCAGCGGCCTGGGAGCGAAGGGCAAAGAAGGGAGTGCCCATTCTATGAGTAACACTATTAAATGAAGGACCATTTTCTGACGGTTTCTTTAGCTTTGAAGGGAGTCCTGATCACATCTCTTAGTGAGCAGACATAGGAACCTTTGAATGACCGACAATACGTGTTGAGAAAGGATGGATTAGTAGTGTAAAGCGGCAACATGGTGAGAAGGGATGGATTAGTAATATAAAGCGGAAATGACATGTTGCAACATTAGGGTTCTTGAAAAAGGAAGAAAATTGTTTACGTGAGTCCTGATCACACGATTTATATTGAGTGGATAACGCACGTACGCACGCAGATTAACAAACTTGCATATAGCATGCTCATGCACGCAAATATTACTCTAAACATGTCTAGAGTAATGCTATTTGTGTGCAACTATACATGTCGTACGGATTGTATGTCCTTATAACTCCCTCCCTCGTTCGTTAACTTATTTCCTCCATCCCTAAATACCCCCCTCTCCCTCCCTCCATTCCTCCCTCCCCCTCCATCCAATTTACCTCCCTTCCTCCCCCATCCATCCATCTATCAATCCATCTCGCCCTCCCTCCCTCTCCACATCCAATTTAACTCCTTCCCTCCCTCATTCCCTCACTCCCTCAATCCATCCATCCCGCACAGGCACGCACGCACGCACGTACACGCACACACACACACCGCTCTCCCTCCCCTCCCTCCATTCATCCATAACACCCTCCCGCCGTCCATCCCTCCCTCCATCCATGTTTAGCAACTCCTCCTCCCTCCCTCCACCCATCCACCATCCAGCCTCGGTCCTTAACTCTTTCCATCCCTCCCTAACTTCTTCCCTCCATCCCTAACTACCTACCTCTCACCCTCCGAAAATACGAGGTGGGCAGCGACCTTGGAGCGAAAGGCAAAGAAGGGATTGTCCATTGTATGATTAACACTATTAAGAAAAGGACTGTGTGGGTGGCTGAGTGCGTGTACGCGCGCGCATGCATGGATGGATGGATGGATGGATGGGTGGATAACAATGGTCCATTCTACGAAAATTCAAACTTGGTCTTGATAGAATAAATTTAGAGGAAAAAAATTTATTTAACTAAAATGATAACAAGATGGACGGCTGGACTGAACGAGAGAAGGGCGTGCGTGTGTGTGTGTGTGCGTGCATTCATAGCTGAATGAAAGGTCTACTATCCGCTCACCAAAATGATAAGAAGACTCGTTAATAATTCATTTTGGTGACGTTTGAATAGTCAGCTGTGTTACATGTATAATCTACTCTGATAACAAATACTTACCGCTACCATTGGTTGCAATTATAAGGGATCATGCTTTCAGCTCCCCTCACACGCTCTGTCTTGCACCCACTCCACCCACCCCACCCATATGCTGTTTGTTAACTTTGTAAGTCACCAGTTGTCTTCCTGCCATTATAAACCTTTTGATAAGGACTCACTATGCAAAGTTATCATGCTTTAATAGGCCGTCAAGAATTTTCCGTTTGTACCAAGAACGTTAATGTTGCAACGGGTTTTTTCACATGGGCAATCTCCTATACTCCTCGTTGCCTCTCCACCCAAGAGTATGAATGGATACCAGTGTCAAAGCTGGGGAAGTTGCCAATAGTAGACTGAAATAAAACCAGCCTAGATGTGGCGTGAATGGGATCTGGAATCAGGGACTCGAGAGACGCCAATCATACAAATAACATATGTTCCTCGGTATAGTGGCGGCTTGCTGTAGAGGCTAGCATTCAGGACTACTTAACTGGAGAACCTGGTTCGTGTCTAAGCTGTGCACTATCTCACCGTCGTTGGAAACATGGGTAATCTCCTTCATTCCTTGCCTCTCTCCACCCAGGAGTATAAATGGGTACCAGTGTAAAGGCTGAGGTTGTTACCAATAATAGACTGAAATAAAACGAGCCTAGACTGAATGGGACCTGGAATCAGGGAGTCGATAGACACCAATCAAACCAATAACTTCTGTGCCTCAGTAGGATTTTACTGCGGTAATGAGCAGAGCTGTGAAACCGACAATCCCGGGATCGCGTCTCCGTTCGGCCAACTGACTATCGCTGGAACATGGGCGATCTCTTTCGCTCCTCGTTACCTCTCTCCACCCAGGAGTAAAAATGGGTACCAGTGTAAAAACTGGGGAAGTTACCTATAATAGACTCTAATAAAACACGCCTAGAATGGCGTGAACGGGACCTGGAATCAGACGCCAAACAAATAACTTTTATGTTCCTCAGTCGGAACGGGCAGGTAGTCCAGTGCAGTAGTCATACCACTAAAGCTATCTCCAACATGTACATGTTACAATGTTACTCATAGTACACCTAAAACATCGGATGCTATGACCTGAAGCCACCCGTCATAACGGCGACGACACAGTTTTTGTAAAGACCCTTGTATAAGGGCCTATAAGCAAAAAATTAATAAGCTTTATGCTGACTCAAACCGGCTCTCACCCCTCACTCACAAACACCAACTCGTGACTGAACTGCAAACCGGAAGCATCGGTTTTTAACTCACTATCCTAAATTTGACATGTGGGCTGTTTCTAGGCCGTTTGACGATATCTCACCAATGCTCGTTCGATTCACACAGAAACGCCGTACGTCTCAGCACACATCTAGTGCTACTCATGGACTAAGAGCTTAGGAATATATGAACCTACGTCAAATTTCACTGTGAACATTGCATTCGACGTCGCTTCTGAGTAGTGACGCCGTTTGTCTTGTGACGTGTTCTATTAACTTTCACAACTAGGCATGTTTGTATGTGATATAGGTGTGTTTTCATCTTATTCTGTTTCATTTCGGCCATCAAACCATTTACAAACTTTCTAGAAACAGAAGTCAATACGCATATCCGCCGATTATAATTACTCACATAGTTAGTAATTCACTCTTCAGCATAAGCAGATCGTCTCTCGTCCACGCCGTTAAGCAAGGCGCTGATAAATAGCGCTGATGACTAATAAGTGCTAGGACGAGAAAGAACTCCTTCATTAAACTTACATTGCACCAACGCCGAATAAGTGTTAGCCTCCGTTAACCAGTCAGCGTACAGGACGTTTTTGTTAAGCTGCTACATTTTCCTAGCAACATATATACACCTGTGCGAAAGTTAAGCACCACCCTATTTTTACGCACATGCGAGGGTATATTCATGTGCTATGAAGAAAGCAATAGCATAAACATTTATGTACCCATCCATCTTAGTGCAAGAGGTAATAATGCAACTAGAGGAATGCTGATTATGATTGAACTTGAAAACGAGGCCTGAATATGGTTACGTTGACACAACTGACAACTATTGCCCTACAGTTGACACACGTGGCTAGATTGTCATTAATGGTGTCTGAAAACGAAGTTTAACATCTGTGCACGAGTTTGAGACTGTCATTATTAATACCGGGTATATCCACCTTGTGCCTGGATGACGGCCTGGACACGACGTCTCATGCTGGTCACCAACCGACTGATACGCCATTGTGGTATTCGTTGCCATTCAAGATGGAGTGCGTCTGTTAATTCCTGTAGGTTCTCACCATGTTTCCCAGAATGTCCCAGATATGCTCAATAGGGTTCATGTCAGGGCTCCTTGCTGGCCATGGTAGGGTTTCGATGGCATTCTGGCGGAGGTATTCATGTACAGCTCTAGCACGATGTGGTCGGGCGTTGTCATCCATGAATATAGGGTGGGTTCCAGGTGCATGATTTACAAAATGAGGGACCACAACTCTATCCAGTATGGAATCTTGATATCTTTGTCCATTTAGTGTTCCAGGTACAGTCAACAGATCCAGCTTACAATCAAATGAGATGCACCCCCATATCATAACGGAACCTCCACCAAATGGAACTTCTTCCATGATGTTACGTTGGTCGTACGCCGTGCGTCTGGACCTCCATACACGAGTTCGACCATCTGTGGCATGAAGCAGGAACCGACTTTCATCGGACCAGTGTACCCGTCTCCAGGATCTCATGTTCCAGTGTCTTCTTTCGTTGCACCACCTCAGACGCTCCTCTTTGTGGTGTGCAGTGAGGAGAGGACGTCTGACAGGTCTCCTAGCTTTCATGCCAGCAGCATACAGTCTCCTTTTGACGGTAGACATTGACACTCTATTGCGCGTTTTCCATTGCTGGCTGAGCACTCTGCTGTTGGTGAATGGAGATCTCCTAACAAGGCGTACTAGGGCTCGATCATCACGGGCAGTAGTCTTCTTCGGTCTTCCAGATCTAGGCCTGTCCTTCACCTCGTTAGTTTGCCCATGTTTTGCAATCAAACGACTGACTACAGTATGGTTAATGTTCAGCTGTCTGCCAATCTCTCTGCATGACATACCAGTGGTATGCATGCCTATGATTTGCCATTTCACACGATCACTTAACCTTCGTCTTGCCATAGCGGTTCACAATCAAGAGCTAATTCTCTCTGTACAAATAAACCACGGTCATGAACACAAAATTCCTAATCTTGTCGCCTAAATCTGTATGTAATGTTCTACACCTCAAACTGGACTTTTACATAACTGAACACGTGTGCTGTTTCCCGCCACGCACGGACATCAAGCGGCGTGAAGTCATGCATGCATGTGCATTTCGTACTTGGAATTATGTCCGCTAACGCGTGGACAAAAAGTATGGCAGCCTAGATGTACCATCATGTTTCTACGTTCTATTGTTTTTGCTGGTACTTAACTTTTGCACAGGTGTATATATATATATATAATTGGTGAAAATTATATATATCACCGATGACTAAAAGGCGAATTTAAGTGATTGTATTATTCATTTTCTGCACCGATTACAAGTAGGTGCTTTCGGTCAGTTTGGAGCTAATTGTCTTTTAACTGCATAAATTGTAACGACGAGCGCCGTTTCTAGAACGTTTTTATCTAGAACCTTTTTTCTATCTTTAGTTTATTGATTTTTATAGAAAATACCGCAATCGCTTTAACTTACACTACTGGCTTTCAATAACGCATACATTAGTAGATTTTTAACGGCCACACACCTTCATTAGGGCCGGTTCTCGAGCATTTGTTGTATACATGCGAAACAGCACAATTCCACGTTAGATAGGCTCAGATATCGCGTATAGGAATTATCAGTAGTTAGGGACGGCTGCTCCACCGAAAGTCGACTGTTAATTATAGAGTCACATTGACAGCTCCACGATCGTTATATAAGTGGACAGTATTTATATACTTGTCCAAACAGTCTCTACAGCCTTCTAATTATATTGAGCAGTTGTCTCTTCCTGCGCCTCTCCGGCCATCCGGCCAACGATTTGACTTGGTAACTCTCTCCGCCGATTTGGTAAGAGCCAATCTCTAAAACTATTGGGGTTTCTTAATGGCTAGCGCTGGCACAAAGTGGTGACGTTTCACACATTTCCCCTAGTATCTTCACTGGTACCCAATAGGATAGCCTTTAAGCCAAAGTAGGTTTATCACTGCGAAAACACATTAATTATAGTAACACGTCCCTAGCAGTGCACCTCGGGGCATTTTCAATATAATCCTAAACACAGCTAAAAATTAGCTTCCAGGGAACGAGTCTAAAATGGCTCATTCTCGGTACTTCAGGTGACGGCAAAAGACACAATAGCTGACTAACGCTTAGGTAGCTGGGAGAACTATTAGGCCTCCACGCCTTTCAGGAAGGTCACCATAGTAAGCTATTCGTTTCTTCCGCCCTGCCACAAATAGATACAGTGCTTACTTAATGCTTCTGTCTTGCCATGTATGCTTGTTCTTCACTATATGTGATTGCATCAGACACTTGGTTAGGAGTCGAGTTTCGGCTTCAGTACCAGTCGCCCTGGCTATCTTGTACATGCAATCGGCCTGAGACAGTTGTGCAATGAGTCAGACCCGGGATGGGGCCTCGAGCGCATACGCCAGGAAGACTACCTGTGTTTCAATGTTAAGTAGGAATAAGCCATTAGCAGCCTAAACATCTGTGTGTCTTGAACTAAAACACAGCTGACTATTCTCCACATGAAGGCCCGCCGAAATAAAGTGGCATCTACTAACTTACCAATAGACATTCGGCCTGGACGACCTCTGTTGAAATCATCTAGCCGTGTCTACCAACACGTAATACAGTACGCATCCCAAAAATATACCTAGGACACGCATGCAATTCATCCCATCTTTTTCTTTGTCGGTATAGAACAATCAGTCAGCTGATCCTCCTCCTCCTCCACCTTTGGCCTACTAAAGTTGTTCCTGAGACAGAGGCCTACACGAGGCATTACGCTCGCTGAGACCAAAGCTTCTCGTCACAAAGAAGATTATCCCTGGTATTTTTGTTGGAGGCCTGCACGAGGCACATAGTCCTCGTAACAAGAAATATCCTGCCGATTTTACACCTACCAATTCGTAACCTTTATATCTGAACGGTGTAGTACCCGTTCTTCGTTAGGACAACAACATATATAAATGAACAAGTTTTGGTCCCGATCATCGCATCGGCGCTGAAAGGCCCCTTCAAACTATTTTCTTAAACCAACCAACCCTCGACTCGCTGAGCTATAAAGCCTTATTTTAAAAGGTAGTTACAAATCATATGATTATGCAACGTCATATGGGACAAACAAATAGCTGGGACGAAATGATGGTCTTTAATTTTGGCGGGGACAGCTCGCCCGGCCCTACTAGTACGTGATCATTCCACTGGTCCTAGAGGCTGGTTTCTGTAACCACCACCCCCCCCCCCCCCCCCCACCCCACCGGTAGCACGCACTCTTCCTCCTGCATCCCTGAGTCGGGCTAACGACATTGCATCGGCGCGTACCATGGGTACGGTTCGGGTGGCGAAGCCACCGAGGTGGGATGGCGTGGAGCCACCAGAGCTACAATACAAGAGTCTAGACGTGGCGTGGTCTGTGTGTGTGTGAGAGAGAGAGAGAGAGAGAGAGAGAGAGAGAGAGAGAGAGAGAGAGAGAGCGGGGAGGGAGGGAGGGAGAAAGAAAGAAAGAAAGAGAGAGAGAGACAGAGGGGGGAGGGAGTGAGAGAGAGGGAGGGAGGGAGGGTGGGGAGAGGGTGAGGGGGGGGGGGAGAGAGAGGGAGGGAGAGAGTGAGAGAGGGAGAGAGAGAGCGAAAGAGAGAGAGAGAGGGGGGAGGGAGGGAGAAAGAGAGAGAGAAAGAGAGAGCGAGAGGGGGGAGAGGGGAAGGGAGAGAGAGAGAGGGAGGGAGGGTGGGGAGAGGGTGAGAGGGGGGGGGGGGTGGGGCTGAGAGAGAGAGGGAGGGAGGGAGGGAGAGAGGGAGAGAGAGAGAGAGAGAGAGAGAGAGAGAGAGAGAGAGAGAGAGAGCTGAAACATCTTAGAATAGAGTCTAAAAATCTTTAGAATATAGTGAGCCTAAAAATGGCGGGACTGGACCATATAGGACGCTGACAGACACTTTTTGATTGTAGATGGTGACCTTGTTGATGAATATTGAGGTTATAATTACGAGAACAAATAAGTTTGTCTTCAATGTTGTGGCGCTTGGTGTGGGGCATTACTGTAGAAAGACCCGAGAAGTATATGGACATTATTATTTACTGGGCACTAAGAATGGCGTGTAGGACCGCACGCACTCTAATGCACGTACACACGCTACAAAAATCATCAAACTTACATACCGATACAGCATGCACCAAATAGTATATGAAGATATAACTCTATCTAACTCATGGCGGCAAATTTGTAGGAATTAACCTCTGGTCTAAATAGAAGTGAAACACACATATTTGCTTAAAGAAGTCTTAGAGATATTCATAGACACAGAATCTGGATTAATTTTCTTTAAAATGTTTGAAGTTTCTCTTCCAGCTACATGCACGCACGCACACGTGGGAGGAGGTGGTGGAGGGGAAGAAAGCGGAGGAAGAGAGTGAGGGGACAAGATAGAAAGTAAGGAAAGAAGGAATGAAGTGAAGTAGGAAGGAATAAAGCAAGGAAGAAAGAACGGATGAGAGATGGAGAAAGAAAGGAAGGAAGTGGTGGAGAGATGAACGAAGGGTGGAAGAACGAACAAACACATGAATGAACAAACAAATAAATGAATAAACAAACGAATGAATGGCCGGGGACTGGGGGGTGGGTGGGTGGGCGCGTAGGTGGGCAGATAGGCGGGCTTTCGATGTGCTAATCTGGTGTTCTCACGTTTCAGCGAGTAGGGAATAGTTCACTGTATGCAATCTATGACCAACTGCAGTAAAAGTTCATCCTCAGTGCAAGAGATATCTTGAGTACAACTCATTAATGCTACTAACAGGCTGTTTCTATAGACAAGCCTTGTAGCAGCTAGCGTATCAATGGATTTTGAAGTGCAGCTTGTTTATGGAAAATTTTGTCATAGATTCCATGTTGGATATTGCGGGATTTGCCAAACTGAGATCTTTTGGACTGCATAGTGAACACCTCACAGATGACCGTGGTATTCAAGCTGGACCTAAGTATCTCATGCTTCTGTAGTAATAGTCGCCAGACAATGCATAGTCTTAAATACCTACTGCTGCTGGTCCGTTGGTCTAGAGTGTACCGACAATGACCACGCCCTCGCGCAAGTATATATGCGAATGTTAGGTGTTCTCTCCTTGACAATAAAGTGAGCTAGTGACCATTAAGGATTGATCATTACTGTCAATCGTTATTCGACTAATATAGCTATATGTGTAGTGAGTCACGATTGAACCATTAGTCAATGGGTAGTTTGACCCGTCAATGATGTGAAACTGCTATAAACATGTGTGGAAATGCCCAGAGAACGTGATTGGGGGCTCTCCATTAGATGGCACTCTGCCATCGGTCGCCGCCGTCGCACACGCATGTTGTATTCACCATCTTGTCCTGGTGATAATTACAACATTATTATTGTCTAGAATCACTGGAGCTCTGTGAATCGGTGACAGTATTAGCGCTCGATGATCTGGTATGTCCACGTGTCTTCGCGTATTCCTGTAATTTATCAGGTGTTAGTGATTTGGCAAATCTAATTGATGAATCCAGTTTATCAGGCAACAATATGACGTCATAATTTACTACCTCACATGTAGAATGACCTCATAATCTATTATGTAATGAATGACGCGATATAGTCCATCATAGACGCTTAATAGTCCGTCAATTTTTACGTATTTTATGCCTTTATTATTTAATGAACATTCTTTTGAATATTTTGAAACTAATTTGAATGGGCGCTGCTGCTGTGGAGCATAGCTAGAGATAGGAGGGGCATAGCTAAAACTGTATTCCTCTATTATGGTGTCATTATAGTTGAAGCCTCTTACTTCCAGTATTGCTTCTCGATGCATGTGATAGCACGCATCTGTGCAACAACTATGCTCTGCTGCTATTTATACATTGCCCTATATATGTATATGTAGTTTATTTGAAATCGCAGGAAAACGAACCAGGACCATGATTGATTGTCGATATCGATTATGCTCGCGCATGTATCAGGAGCAATCATTTCTCTGCGTGGTCAATTTCGTGATCAATTGTGTATAAATACATGTACCAGTTAAACATGAAGAGTAAAAGCTTCCAGGAAGTTTCACATGACATAAAGCTCAAGACAGTTTTGAAAATCCGTACAGACATTCACACACCAAATACGTGACCGAAATTGCGCTTAGAGCCGTGGAATAGCAGCGTGCACTACAGACGGGCAGGCAGGCAGGCAGGCAGGCAGGCAGGCAGGCTGGCTGGCTGGCTGGCTGGCTGGCTGGCTGGCTGGCTGGCTGGCTGGCTAGCAATGATAGGATAGGATAGATTATGGTGGGGTGCAGCGGGTGGGGCGTGGCGAGGCGAGGCGAGACGCGGCAGAAGAAAGAGTGCTTGTTTTTATTTACAATAGATAATAATTTAATGTAAAATTCTGTATGTTAATTTACAATAATATTTTATTTTATGCACAATTTTGATATAAGAAAGGGGCATAAAATGTAAGGCGTATAGAAGTCTAGAACCAGCCTAGAGATGTGAAACATTGCCTACGCAAGGTACACAGTAAGTATTGCACATATACATATTAGGTATGTTGATATCAGTTAGTAATACGATGAGTAGTCAGGTGTCGGTTAAGATTTCCAGATTGCGCGAATCCTTTACCACAAACCTTGCAGATGTACGGTCGCTGACCAGTGTGGATCCGGTGGTGTTTGGTGAATGTGGAGTAATCACGGAATGATTTTGGACACGACGTACACGCGTACGGGCGTTCGTTAGTGTGTGTACGTATGTGTGTTCGCATGCTGCTCCTCTGAGTAAATCTCTTTCCACAGAATTCACATTCGTATGGTTTCTCGCCGGTATGGCGTCGCATGTGCACTAACAGATTACTACGCGTGGCCAGGCGTTCTCCACACGATTGACATTCATGTTTCCGCTGTTCATGTTTCTGTCGGTGACGTTGGCGTTTTTCAGGGATTATCGCGCCTTTTGAAGCAGTCACATATAGATATGATGAATACTGAATGGACTTTTCCGGACTGTTCCACAAAGGATTCCTCTGAACATTGGTGATTATGTCCTCCAAAACATCGTCAAATACACCATTCAGATCGATCTAAAAATAGAACAAAGAAAGCAGTTATAAACCACATAATTAACCAGTCACATCAATGATATTTGTCAATCAAACACTATTAATCAAAAGGATGGCGATGGATGGGGACGCTGGAACAAATGGTGGGATGAGTGGACAGAGAAGTGTTGAACCTTTCTGTTTTGCAAAACGTGGTCTTCCACCAGCCTTTCATAGCAAGATCTAATGATAATATGAACATGTCTTTCGATAGATCTGGATTTTCACGAGACAGGCTCACAGCTGGTATTTCCGATAAGTGCCCATATTTTTATGAAACATAAATTAAAAAATATGTTACCATTATTCTATTTTATAGTTTGGTTGAACTAAAGAGAACTTGAGATCTTGTGACAGTGATGACTACATTAACGATGATGATGACAATATTGATGGCAATGATATGATGTGTGAGTAAGTGAGTGAGCGAGCGAGCGAGCGAGTGAGTGAGTGAGTGAGTGAGTGAGTGAGTGAGTGAGTGAGTGAGTGAGTGAGTGAGGGAGGGAGGGAGGGAGGGAGGGAGTGAGTGAGTGAGTGAGTGGGTGGGTGGGTTGTGGGTGGGTGGTGGGTGGGTGGTGGGTGGGAGGGGTGGGAGGGGTGGATGGAATGATGGATGGATGGGTCTTAATTTGCATATCACAGCAATCGTTTCTGTTTTATGATTATCTTCCTTGAACACGCATTATTAAATATAGATAGGCATACCTGTAAATGTTGCATAGGTGACCAATATGAAGAACAGTCATGCTCTGATGAGGATGTTGATTCAGCGTAACCAGAATCATCATTCCTGAGCCACGTGACCGGGGTGGGTGCTCCACTACAGCAACTGGAGAAAGGTGAAGTTCTACCGGATTCTGATCCACATGGACTGGATAATGTAGAGTCGCTGGATCCACACGGACTAGTCACTGGCGAGCATAGGGATCCACGTGGACTATTCACTGGATAATCTCTGGATCCACATACGCTAGGCAGTGTACAGTTTCTGACATACGTAAGTAGAGAGTTTGCCAGTTCATGAGCCTGGGATGCAACAGTGCAGACTGGTGATTGAAATGATGACGTCAGGTTAGGAGAAGAAACGTGTCTGCTATCTGTTATCCGGTTGTATGATCTGTAATAATAATAATAATAATAATAATAATAATAAATTGCAGACACTCTCCCTCCCGTTTTTATCATATTGTACTAAGCTTTCGGATTTTACGGAATGATTTAAGATTTTTCCGAATTATTTTTCGGATCGCGCTAACGGTTGTGGAATCCTAGTGTATGATCACACACTTTCTTGTGCTAAAGATAGAGCCAAATCGGACCAGCAGTTTCCAATATATTCATACATACATACATAAGTTGATCCGAAGTTAGTGGTTTGATTGCCGTTTATCGAGTCCCTGATTCCAGGTCTTATTCACGCCATTCTAGGCTGGTTTTATTTCAGTCTATTATTGGTAACATCCCCAGCTTTTACACTGGTACCCATTTATCCTTCTGGGTGGAGAGAGGCAAGGAGTGAAGGAGATTGCCTACGTTTCCAGTAATCGTTAGTTGGCCGAACAGAGACGCGATCCTGGGGTCGCCGGTTACACATCCTGAGCTACCGTCTCCTATTTCATAAGTTGATCCGATCTGGATCGAGGATCTTTTATGTTACATTTCCAATTAGTAAGATAGATTTTCACGCGCTCACAGGTGGTTGTACGAGAGATTCAGATGCTGATAAAGGTGCATATTCACATCAGAATGTTTGAAAAGAAAATTGCTAAAATTGTATAGGCCGACGTTTAGAGGCTTAAATTGTGTACCGCAATGTATCAAAAGATTTATTTCGTTTAATTACAATGAGGTACACATTCGAAGCCTCAGGCTTTTCAGGCGTTCTGGTGTAAATATGTACCTTTAATGGTTAAACTTGGCAACAAGATTAATAAATTATTATTATTATTATTATTATTATTATTATTATTATTATTATTATTATTATTATTATTATTATTAACTTACCCTAATGTCTTATCGCTTAGATCAAGTGGCAGTAGGTCTTCTGTCTTGTGACACCACGCTGTAGATGTACTATTATAGCGGGATGCTTGGCTTAAAGCTGACATGGTACTTTATTAAGTAAATGTAAACAAAAAACTTTAAAATATTGAGAGTACAACGAGGATTATCAATCTGAGCTAGTTAACCGGCAGGAGGATGCGTACTGTCTAATACAATATCAGCAATGTATCTGTTAGTATGAAATATGTTGCTGATAATACTTGAACAGATAATCTCAGCAATGATATAAAAAATTGCGAAATTATATGTATTTATACCGAAGCCAGACCTTCAAATATTCTTTTGTTTCTCAGATCAAACAGAAAATTTAATAATTTAAGACCTGACGGTCAATATCAAAGCCGTGTTTAATAATCACCAATAATGGATCACTAAAGATGAGAATGAAAGGTTTGTATTGTGAGTCGTGCTTAGAACAATAGGTGAGTAGATATCGGTCTCTTTAGGTTACCGAAAATACTAGTTGGTCAGCGGCCTGCTAGCGAAGGGCAAGGAAGGAATTGTCCATTGTATGATTAACACTATTAAGAAAAGGACAATTTTCTCGCGGGTTCCTTTGCCTTAAATAGTGAGATCTGATCAAATCTCTTAGTGAGTAGATGCATCTCTATTTGAATGACCGACAATATGTGGCGAGAAATGATGGATTAATAGTGTAAAGCGCCAGCGACATTTTAAAAAGTTTTTTAAAGAGGTTTTTTTTTTTTGTAACACATGGACAAAGAGATTGAGCTCAAGTTATAACAACATCAGTTCTCCTCGGGCTCTTTTCAACGGTAAAAAAGTATCTCTCCAAAATCAGCTCGTCCCAAACAATATCTCTCTTGCCACATTGACAGCTAATCAACTTCTACAAAGTCGACTATTATATTATATTTTCTAATATACTTCCTATTTGTTAAATACACAACCATACGCGCTAAATGCAAACAGGCCAATATGTACAAGCGCGGTAAACACGGCATTAAGACCACCTCACCACCCTACTTTTCTCACTCTTGTCACATTCTTAGTTTATATTCTGTTTCTCCTATTCCCCCTCTCCTCTCTTTCTGTCTCTCTTTCCCTAATCACGCCACACCCAACCCCCCACCCCCCCCCCCCACCCACCCCTCCCCCACCCACCCTCTCACCCACGCACCCACCCACACTCACACATTCTCACACGTAATCAGTGTTGATATAGATTATCAGTTAACTAGTTATATAGATGTTACTATTTAATTATGTTTTATTATACCCCATCTTGATGTATTTATTATTGTATAGCATTTGTATGTATGGGAGACAATTCTGTTTCAAACAAGTTCTAACAACTTACTTCCGCCCTTTCCCTAGTGATTAATTACATGGTAACAAAAACATAAAATATTAAACAAAATGAAAAAATTGCGGGTGGGTGGTTGGATGATAGGATAAATTTAGGTGAAGAGATTTCTTATCTAAAATCCTGAGCCAAAGCATTTTTCAAGTTTTTAATTGTCCGTCCGACGGACGTCTGGACAGAGGGTTGGACGTCTGAGCAGACTGAGTGAGGGAAGGACGTGCGTGGGTGGCTGTGTGGGTTAGTGGCTGGGTGGGTGGCTGTGTGCATGCGTGTGTTTTAAAAACATATTTTTTATTGTAACATGTGTACAAAGGGATTGAGCTCAAGTTCTAAGAACTTGCTTCCGCCCTTTCCATAGAGATTAATTACATGGTAACAAAAATATAAAATATTAAACAAAATAAAAAAATTGTGAGTGGGTGCGTGGGTGGATGAGTGGATGGACCAATCAGAAGGGTCCACTCTGCGAAATTTCAAATTTGCTCTCGATAGGATAAATATAGGTGAACATATTTTTCAGTTTTTTAAGTGCTTCGTTTAAACTAAAATGATAACAAGATGAACGGCTGAACGGAACAAGGAAGGGCGTGCGTGCGTTCTTAACTAAATGAACGGTCTACTATCCGGCTCACTAAATTGACAACAAGACTTGTTCATAATTCATGTAGAGACGTTTGAATAGTCAGCGGTTTACATGTATAATCTACTATAATAACAAATAATTGGCGCTACTATTGGGTGTAATTATAAGGGATCAGGCTCTCAGCTCCTCTCACATCATCTGTCTTCACCCACCCCACCCACCCCGCTCGAGTGCTGTTTGTAACTTTCTAAGTCGCCAGTTGTCTACCTGCCGTTATACACCTTTTGATAAGGACTCGCTATGCAAAGTTCCCATCCTTTATGTGAACGTCTACAATTTTTTGTTTAAATACCAAGAACGTTAATGCTGCAACAGGTTTTTTACGCTTCTAATCCATCCTTTCTCACCACGTATTGTCAGTCATTCAAAGGAGCCAAGGTCTGCTCACTAAGAGAGGTGATCAGGACTCACTTCAAAGCTAAAGAAACCGTCAGAAAATTGTCCGTCATATAACGGTGTTAATCATATAATGTACAAAATCTTCTTCGTGCGTCACTACCTGTCCGCTGCCCACCTCGTATATTCGGTAACCAATTGTTCTAAACCCGACTCACATCTTTAGTGATCCATTATTAGCGATTATTAAACAAGACTTTGATATTAACCGTTGTGTTTTAGATTAGTAACATGTTCTGTCTGCTCTGGAAAACAAAAGAATATTTCAAGGAGATCTGGCTTCGGTATAAATACAAATAATTTCGTTCATTCGTCCGTCCGTCCATCTTTACACTGAAAAAACGCATTGGCACAGGAATTTAATTAAAAATTTCTTTGCCTAAATTTGTCCTATCAAGACCAAGTTTAGATTTACTTAGAGTGGTCCCCCTTGAGATTAGTTGGGGTAAAGTGTACTAATCAGTAGGTCGCTTCAACAGGTGAAGTCTGGGATTGATCCTACATTATAGAGAAACCGCAAACACTAATGCACACACACACACACACACCCACCCACCCACCCACACACGTGAATGAATGCACGAATGCACGCAATAATATTTGCACACAATAATACATGCACGAATGCACGCAACATTGCATGCATGAACGCATGCACGAACGCGTGTACGAACAGACGCACGAATGCATGCACGCACACACCCACGCACCAATGTACTCACGCTTGAATGCACACACACACGCACGCACGCACGCTCACACCCACGCACAGCCACGCAAGCAAAGATGCACGCACGTGCGAACGGATGAACACAAGTACGCACGAACACACACCCACGCGCGCACACGCACACGCAGACACACACGCGCACACACACGCACACATACGCACGCACGCACGCAAGCACGCACTCACGCACGCACGCACGTACGCATACGCATACGCATACGCATACGCATACGCATACGCATACGCATACGCACACACGCACGTACGCACGCACGCACGCACGCACGCACGCACGCACGCACACGCATACGCATACGCATACGCACGCACGCACGCATACGCACGCATACGCACGCACGCATACGCACGCATACGCACGCATACGCACGCATACGCACGCATACGCACGCATACGCACGCATACGCACGCATACGCACGCATACGCACGCACGCACGCACGCACGCACGCACGCACGCACGCACGCACGCACGCACGCACGCACGCACGCACGCACGCACGCACGCACGCACGCACGCACGCACGCACGCACGCACGCACGCATACGCATACGCACGCACATGCACGCACGCACGCACGCACGCACGCACGCACTCACGCACTCACGCACTCACGCACTCACGCACTCACGCACTCACGCACTCACGCACTCACGCACTCACGCACTCACTCACTCACGCACGCACGCACGCACGCACGCATACGCACGCATACGCACGCATACGCACGCACGCACGCACGCACGCACGCACGCATACGCACGCACGCACGCACGCACGCACGCACACGCACGCACGCACGCACACGCACACGCACGCATACGCACGCATACGCACGCATACGCACGCATACGCACGCATACGCACGCACGCACGCACGCACGCACGCCCGCCCGCCCGCCCGCACGCACGCACGCACGCACGCACGCACGCACGCAAGCACGCACGCATACGCATACGCACACGCACGCACATGCACGCACGCACGCACGCACGCACGCACGCACGCACGCACGCACGCACGCACGCACGCACTCACGCACTCACGCACTCACGTACGTACGCACGCACGCACGCACGCACGCACGCACGCACGCACGCACGCACGCACGCACGCACGCACGCACGCATACGCACGCACGCACGCACGCACGCACGCACGCACGCACGCACGCACGCATACGCACGCATACGCACGCACGCATACGCACGCACGCACGCACGCACGCACGCACGCACGCACGCACGCACGCACGCGCACCCACGCGCACATGCACGAACAAACGCACGCACACAGGTTTGGATTTCTATTGTAAGCTATTACTGGTCGTATTTTGATTGGTTCCTATAATTTAGATTGCAACTGTGGATAGTCATCTTTCATGGTTTTCGCTAATTCAACATTACGTTTATTGTATATGAGCTGAAATGGGATAATTTTGTTCTTTTGTGATATTCCTGAATCTACATTTGTTCCAAATGGTGCTTTTGTTTGGAGTGGTCTAATCCAATGGCCTTCTCGTATTTTGCGAAATGAAGTCGTTTCTTCTTCACTATAGAAAGTCGGAATCTATTCCATTGGCATGATTTCAAAATGATGCTCAACTGAATGATCGGGAAGTTGGAAATGTTGAGAAATTGGCGTATCTGCTGAGGTGTTAATATCAGAAACGTGGCGTCTTTGTTTCACCAACATACTGTTTCTGGCAAACGGCACAATTGATCAAATAGACTACATTTTCAGAATCACAATGCATATTTGTCCGGATATGATTTTCATTTTTAGTTTGACAGCTCAGGAATGTGTGTTGGTTTACAATATAGTTGTTTACTTTGCATCTCTTTTTGTCGCATTTAAAAACTGATCCATCACACATGATTGGTTTGTTGTGTTTAATTTGGACAGGTTCAAACTCGGGTCCGCTATGAGGTTTTAGATTTTCAAACTCATTGATGGTATCTGCTTTAATTTTTCGAAGAAAACGGGCTGAATAGCCTCGTGATTTCAAAGCATCAAACAGAGTAGAGCATGCATCATTCAGATTTTGCCTGTTGCTAGAGTTTCGAAGGAATCTTATGATTTGCGATTTGCTCAGACCTTTAAATGTGTGTGGTGGATGAAACGATTTTTTGTGAAGCAGCTGATGTGAGTCTGTTGACTTAAAGAATACTTTATATTCTAATTTTCCAGAGGAATCAAATTGAGGACCCTTATAGATCATAGCATCTAAAAAGTCAACTTATGTTCCATTAATAGTAGCTTTTAGTTTGATGTTTGAATCTTGGTTATTTAAAATGCGAAAAAATTGCCAAAAGTCTTCTTCTGAATGTTGCCAAATTAACTAGATATTATCTAGATATCTGAGGTAAAGAAGAGGCTTTTTGGTTGATTTCTTTAGTGCCTCCTCTTCCCACTCTGCAACATAAATCATGGCAAAATTTGGGCTGAATAGTTTACCCATTGCTGATCCACAGATTTGAAGGTAATTTTCACCATTGACTAAATATGCGTCTTTTGTAACTGACAATTTGGATAATTTTGAAAGAAAGTGTTCTGTGTTCTTGAGAAAGCGCTTGTGTCTAATAGCAATAGGCTTTAAATAGTAATCAATATATTCTGAAATGCCATAAGACTCACTGCCACAGTCCAAAATGATAAGTCGTCCAGGTGGTGTCAATGAATCTAACCAGGTGCTGATAGGTTTAAGGATTTTAGGCAAGATATTAAATGTCCGACTTTGTGGATTATTCTCACCTAGCAGATACTTTAGCAGTTTCTTATCGATGTATTTATCTGTATGCGATGAATAAAGTATTTCAATGAAACCGTGTCGGTTTTGAGGCCAAACTAAATTATCAAGTTTTCTGTAATGCTTGGTGTTAATTAACTGCCTTTCAGCCTCACGGATTTAGTTTTCTCTAGACATAATGACAATTGTTGAACCTTTATCGTCTGGTTGTGTAATAATATTCTGATTTTGTTTATAGCCTGTCGCTCGAAAAATGAAAGGTTTTGCTTATTGTTTGTAACTGGCAATGATCTGCTTAAGCAGCAACCGTTTTTATGGTTGCCTTAATTTTGTCGTCAACTAGCCTATCTGGCGGGTCCCACCCGGATTTTCCGGTGAATGGTTTTGACTCTCCGTTTAAATTTCGAAAATTATGGGCTATTTTCATTGAATGACCAAAATTAACAACTCAAATAAGACCTGTGTCTAAAAGCAAATCTAGTCCTGTTTTTTGGTTTTGGAGTTGGTACAAAAGGCCGTGATAGAAAATAGATTTTTCAGATGGTGAGAGATCATAGTCAGCTTCTAAATTGACAAGGTTTGTTCCTATTCCTATGTTAGGGGAGCTATTGTCTTGGCCCACATTTAGTTTAAACCAAGCCCCATCAGCCAATGGTTATAAATACGATTAGCGGTGTCCTTCGTCCAATGGATTCGATCCTTCTCAACATGAGAATTGGCATCAGAAATTTTGGGGATGACCTTACCAATGTGGCAGTTGGAGTTTGCTGACTCATTGATACGCTTGAGACAGTATCTTTGCTTATCTGATTACAACTCCGAATTAGGAAAGCTATTCTTAAATTCTGGAGCCATGAACCTTAAATGGCTTGAGGCCTTTGTTGGGTGTTCTTTTGTTGGAGTTGATGCCAATATTGAGGATGATCTTCTCCTGGCTAGGGCCATCCTGGTGTCGCATAGCCATTGTTCTGAAATGTGATAATGCGGCACCAGGATAGCACTCAACCTGGATGTCAGGATGACCGTCCAAATCAATTCGGGCCAGATTAGAGGACCCTATCAGCAGAAACCTTTTTGTGGTTCTGGGGATCCTCCACAGGCCCTTGCTATGAGATTTATGACGGTACTTAGCAAACTGGCTATCAGACAGGTTACTATCATGCTCCCTAGGTGGAAGCGGAGTAGAAGAGGGTGCAGGAGGAGAATAGAGAGGCCGATGAGCAAGAGCAGAAGGAGGTATGGAGATAGGAGAAGCAGGTAGAGGAGGCGATCGAGGAGGAGGAGCAGGAGGAGGATTTAAGAGAGGAAATGCAGGTAGAGGACAACCTAGAGGAGGAAGAGCAGGAAGCGGGATTGAGAGAGGAGATGCAGGTAGAGGAGAAGCTTGAGAAGGAAGAGCAGGAGGCGGGAGTAAGAGAGGAGATGCAGGTAGAGGAGAAGCTTGAGGAGGAAGAGCAGGAGGCGGGAGTAAGAGAGGAGATGCAGGTAGAGGAGAAGCTTGAGGAGGAAGAGCAGGAGGCGGGAGTAAGAGAGGAGATGCAGGTAGAGGAGAAGCTTGAGGAGGAAGAGCAGGAAGCGGGATTAAGAGAGGAGATGCAGGTAGAGGAGAAGCTTGAGGAGGAAGAGCAGGAAGCGGGATTAAGAGAGGAGATGCAGGTAGAGGAGAAGCTTGAGGAGGAAGAGCAGGAAGCGGGATTAAGAGAGGAGATGCAGGTAGAGGAGAAGCTTGAGGAGAAAGAGCAGGAAGCGGGAGTAAGAGAGGAGATGCAGGTAGAGGAGAAGCTTGAGGAGGAAGAGCAGGAAGCGGGATTAAGATAGGAGATGCAGGTAGAGGAGAAGCTTGAGAAGGAAGAGCAGGAAGCGGGATTAAGAGAGGATATGCAGGTAGAGGAGAAGCTTGAGGAGGAAGAGCAGGAAGCGGGATTAAGAGAGGAGATGCAGGTAGAGGAGAAGCTTGAGGAGGAAGAGCAGGAAGCGGGATTAAGAGAGGAGATGCAGGTAGAGGAGAAGCTTGAGAAGGAAGAGCAGGAAGCGGGATTAAGAGAGGAGATGCAGGTAGAGGAGAAGCTTGAGGAGGAAGAGCAGGAAGCGGGATTAAGATAGGAGATGCAGGTAGAGGAGAAGCTTGAGAAGGAAGAGCAGGAAGCGGGATTAAGAGAGGATATGCAGGTAGAGGAGAATCTTGAGGCGGAAGAGCAGGAGGCGGGATTAAGAGAGGAGATGCAGGCAGAGGAGAAGCTTGAGGAGGAAGAGCAGGAAGCGGGATTAAGAGAGGAGATGCAGGTAGAGGAGAAGCTTGAGGAGGAAGAGCAGGAAGCGGGATTAAGAGAGGAGATGCAGGTAGAGGAGAAGCTTGAGGAGGAAGAGCAGGAAGCGGGATTAAGAGAGGAGATACAGGTAGAGGAGAAGCTTGAGGAGGAAGAGCAGGAAGCGGGATTAAGAGAGAAGATGCAGGTAGAGGAGAAGCTTGAGGAGGAAGAGCAGGAAGCGGAATTAAGAGAGGAGATACAGGTAGAGGAGAAGCTTGAGGAGGAAGAGCAGGAAGCGGGATTAAGAGAGGAGATGCAGGTAGAGGAGAAGCTTGAGGAGGAAGAGCGGGAGGTGGGATTGAGAGAGGAGATGCAGGCAGAGGAGAAGCTTGAGGAGGAAGAGCAGGAGGTGGGATTGAGAGAGGAGATACAGGTAGAGGAGAAGCTTGAGGAGGAAGAGCAGGAAGCGGGATTGAGAGAGGAGATGCAGGTAGAGGAGAAGCCTGAGGAGGAAGAGCAGGAAGCGGGATTAAGAGAGGAGATGCAGGTAGAGGAGAAGCTTGATGAGGAAGAGCAGGAAGCGGGATTAAGAGAGGAGATGCAGGTAGAGGAGAAGCTTGAGGAGGAAGAGCAGGAGGCGGGATTGAGAGAGGAGATGCAGGTAGAGGGGAAGCTTGAGAAGGAAGAGCAGGAAGCGGGATTGAGAGAGGAGATGTAGGAAGAGGAGAAGCTTGAGGAGGAAGAGCAGGAAGCGGGATTAAGATAGGAGATGCAGGTAGAGGGGAAGCTTGAGAAGGAAGAGCAGGAAGAGGGATTGAGAGAGGAGATGCAGGTAGAGGAGAAGCTTGAGGAGGAGGAGCAGGAAGCGGGATTAAGAGAGGAGATGCAGGTAGAGGAGAAGCTTGAGAAGGAAGAGCAGGAGGCGGGATTAAGAGAGGAGATGCAGGTAGAGGAGAAGCTTGAGGAGGAAGAGCAGGAGGCGGGATTAAGAGAGGAGATACAGGTAGAGGAGAAGCTTGAGGAGGAAGAGCAGGAAGCGGGATTAAGAGAGAAGATGCAGGTAGAGGAGAAGCTTGAGGAGGAAGAGCAGGAGGCGGGATTAAGAGAGGAGATGCAGGTAGAGGAGAAGCTTGAGGAGGAAGAGCAGGAAGCGGGATTAAGATAGGAGATGCAGGTAGAGGAGAAGCTTGAGGAGGAAGAGCAGGAAGCGGGATTAAGAGAGAAGATGCAGGTAGAGGAGAAGCTTGAGGAGGAAGAGCAGGAAGCGGGATTAAGAGAGAAGATGCAGGTAGAGGAGAAGCTTGAGGAGGAAGAGCAGGAAGCGGGATTAAGATAGGAGATGCAGGTAGAGGAGAAGCTTGAGGAGGAAGAGCAGGACGCGGGATTAAGAGAGGAGATGCAGGTAGAGGAGAAGCTTGAGGAGGAAGAGCAGGAGGCGGGATTAAGAGAGGAGATGCAGGTAGAGGAGAAGCTTGAGGAGGAAGAGCAGGAAGCGGGATTAAGAGAGGAGATGCAGGTAGAGGAGAAGCTTGAGAAGGAAGAGCAGGAAGCGGGATTGAGAGAGGAGATGCAGGTAGAGGAGAAGCTTGAGGAGAAAGAGCAGGAAGCGGGATTAAGAGAGGAGATGCAGGTAGAGGAGAAGCTTGAGGAGGAAGAGCAGGAAGCGGGATTAAGAGAGGAGATACAGGTAGAGGAGAAGCTTGAGGAGGAAGAGCAGGAAGCGGGATTAAGAGAGGAGATGCAGGTAGAGGAGAAGCTTGAGAAGGAAGAGCAGGAAGCGGGATTGAGAGAGGAGATGCAGGTAGAGGAGAAGCTTGAGGAGGAAGAGCAGGAAGCGGGATTAAGATAGGAGATGCAGGTAGAGGAGAAGCTTGAGAAGGAAGAGCAGGAAGCGGGATTAAGAGAGGAGATGCAGGTAGAGGAGAAGCTTGAGGAGGAAGAGCAGGAGGCGGGATTAAGAGAGGAGATACAGGTAGAGGAGAAGCTTGAGGAGGAAGAGCAGGAAGCGGGATTAAGAGAGGAGATACAGGTAGAGGAGAAGCTTGAGGAGGAAGAGCAGGAAGCGGGATTAAGAGAGGAGATGCAGGTAGAGGAGAAGCTTGAGGAGGAAGAGCAGGGAGCGGGATTAAGAGAGGAGATGCAGGTAGAGGAGAAGCTTGAGGAGGAAGAGCAGGAAGCGGGATTGAGAGAGGAGATGCAGGTAGAGGAGAAGCTTGAGGAGGAAGAGCAGGAAGCGGGATTAAGAGAGGAGATGCAGGTAGAGGAGAAGCTTGAGGAGGAAGAGCAGGAAGCGGGATTAAGATAGGAGATACAGGTAGAGGAGAAGCTTGAGGAGGAAGAGCAGGAAGCGGGATTGAGAGAGGAGCTGCAGGTAGCGGAGAAGCTTGAGGCGGAAGAGCAGGGAGCGGGATTAAGATAGGAGATGCAGGAAGAGGAGAAGCTTGAGGAGGAAGAGCAGGAAGCGGGATTAAGAGAGGAGATGCAGGTAGAGGAGAAGCTTGAGAAGGAAGAGCAGGAAGCGGGATTGAGAGAGGAGATGTAGGAAGAGGAGAAGCTTGAGGAGGAAGAGCAGGAAGCGGGATTAAGAGAGGAGATGCAGGTAGAGGAGAAGCTTGAGGAGGAAGAGCAGGAAGCGGGATTAAGAGAGGAGATGCAGGTAGAGGAGAAGCTTGAGGAGGAAGAGCAGGAAGCGGGATTGAGAGAGGAGATGTAGGAAGAAGAGAAGCTTGAGGAGGAAGAGCAGGAAGCGGGATTAAGAGAGGAGATGGAGGTAGAGGAGAAGCTTGAGGAGGAAGCGCAGGAAGCGGGATTAAGAGAGGAGATGCAGGTAGAGGAGAAGCTTGAGGAGGAAGAGCAGGAAGCGGGATTAAGAGAGGAGATGCAGGTAGAGTAGAAGCTTGAGGAGGAAGAGCAGGAAGCGGGATTAAGAGAGGAGATGCAGGTAGAGGAGAAGCTTGAGGAGGAAGAGCAGGAAGCGGGATTAAGAGAGGATATGCAGGTAGAGGAGAAGCTTGAGAAGGAAGAGCAGGAGGCGGGATTAAGAGAGGAGATGGAGGTAGAGGAGAAGCTTGAGAAGGAAGAGCAGGAGGCGGGATTAAGAGAGGAGATGGAGGTAAAGGAGAAGCTTGAGGAGGAAGAGCAGGAAGCGGGATTAAGAGAGAATATGCAGGTAGAGGAGAAGCTTGAGAAGGAAGAGCAGGAGGCGGGATTAAGAGAGGAGATGGAGGTAGAGGAGAAGCTTGAGGAGGAAGAGCAGGAAGCGGGATTAAGAGAGGAGATGGAGGTAGAGGAGAAGCTTGAGGAGGAAGAGCAGGAAGCGGGATTAAGAAAGGAGATGGAGGTAGAGGAGAAGCTTGAGGAGGAAGAGCAGGAAGCGGGATTAAGAGAGGAGATGCAGGTAGAGTAGAAGCTTGAGGAGGAAGAGCAGGAAGCGGGATTAAGATAGGAGATGCAGGTAGAGGAGAAGCTTGAGGAGGAAGAGCAGGAAGCGGGATTGAGAGAGGAGATGCAGGTAGAGGAGAAGCTTGAGGAGGAAGAGCAGGAAGCGGGATTGAGAGAGGAGATGCAGGTAGAGGAGAAGCTTGAGGAGGAAGAGCAGGAAGCGGGATTAAGAGAGGAGATGCAGGTAGAGGAGAAGCTTGAGGAGGAAGAGCAGGAAGCGGGATTAAGAGAGGAGATGCAGGTAGAGGAGAAGCTTGAGGAGGAAGAGCAGGAAGCGGGATTAAGAGAGGAGATGCAGGTAGAGGAGAAGCTTGAGGAGGAAGAGCAGGAAGCGGGATTAAGAGAGGAGATGCAGGTAGAGGAGAAGCTTGAGGAGGAAGAGCAGGAAGCGGAATTGAGAGAGGAGATGGAGGTAGAGGAGAAGCTTGATGAGGAAGAGCAGGAAGCGGGATTGAGAGAGGATATGCAGGTAGAGGAGAAGCTTGAGGAGGAAGAGCAGGAAGCGGGATTAAGAGAGGAGATGGAGGTAGAGGAGAAGCTTGAGGAGGAAGAGCAGGAAGCGGGATTAAGAGAGGAGATGGAGGTAGAGGAGAAGCTTGAGGAGGAAGAGCAGGAAGCGGGATTAAGAGAGGAGATGCAGGTAGAGTAGAAGCTTGAGGAGGAAGAGCATGAAGCGGGATTAAGAGAGGAGATGCAGGTAGAGGAGAAGCTTGAGGAGGAAGAGCAGGAAGCGGGATTGAGAGAGGAGATGCAGGTAGAGGAGAAGCTTGAGGAGGAAGAGCAGGAAGCGGGATTGAGAGAGGAGATACAGGTAGAGGAGAAGCTTGAGGAGGAAGAGCAGGAAGCGGGATTAAGAGAGGAGATACAGGTAGAGGAGAAGCTTGAGGAGGAAGAGCAGGAAGCGGGATTAAGAGAGGAGATGCAGGTAGAGGAGAAGCTTGAGGAGGAAGAGCAGGAAGCGGGATTAAGAGAGGAGATGCAGGTAGAGGAGAAGCTTGGGGAGGAAGAGCAGGAAGCGGGATTAAGATAGGAGATGCAGGTAGAGGAGAAGCTTGAGGAGGAAGAGCAGGAAGCGGGATTGAGAGAGGAGCTGCAGGTAGCGGAGAAGCTTGAGGCGGAAGAGCAGGGAGCGGGATTAAGATAGGAGATGCAGGAAGAGGAGAAGCTTGAGGAGGAAGAGCAGGAAGCGGGATTAAGAGAGGAGATGCAGGTAGAGGAGAAGCTTGAGAAGGAAGAGCAGGAAGCGGGATTGAGAGAGGAGATGTAGGAAGAGGAGAAGCTTGAGGAGGAAGAGCAGGAAGCGGGATTAAGAGAGGAGATGCAGGTAGAGGAGAAGCTTGAGGAGGAAGAGCAGGAAGCGGGATTAAGAGAGGAGATGCAGGTAGAGGAGAAGCTTGAGGAGGAAGAGCAGGAAGCGGGATTGAGAGAGGAGAGGTAGGAAGAAGAGAAGCTTGAGGAGGAAGAGCAGGAAGCGGGATTAAGAGAGGAGATGGAGGTAGAGGAGAAGCTTGAGGAGGAAGCGCAGGAAGCGGGATTAAGAGAGGAGATGCAGGTAGAGGAGAAGCTTGAGGAGGAAGAGCAGGAAGCGGGATTAAGAGAGGAGATGCAGGTAGAGTAGAAGCTTGAGGAGGAAGAGCAGGAAGCGGGATTAAGAGAGGAGATGCAGGTAGAGGAGAAGCTTGAGGAGGAAGAGCAGGAAGCGGGATTAAGAGAGGATATGCAGGTAGAGGAGAAGCTTGAGGAGGAAGAGCAGGAAGCGGGATTAAGAGAGGATATGCAGGTAGAGGAGAAGCTTGAGAAGGAAGAGGAGCAGGCGGGATTAAGAGAGGAGATGGAGGTAGAGGAGAAGCTTGAGAAGGAAGAGCAGGAAGCGGGATTAAGAGAGGAGATGCAGGTAGAGGAGAAGCTTGAGGAGGAAGAGCAGGAAGCGGGATTAAGAGAGGAGATGCAGGTAGAGGAGAAGCTTGAGGAGGAAGAGCAGGAAGCGGAATTGAGAGAGGAGATGGAGGTAGAGGAGAAGCTTGATGAGGAAGAGCAGGAAGCGGGATTGAGAGAGGATATGCAGGTAGAGGAGAAGCTTGAGAAGGAAGAGCAGGAAGCGGGATTAAGAGAGGAGCTGCAGGTAGCGGAGAAGCTTGAGGCGGAAGAGCAGGGAGCGGGATTAAGATAGGAGATGCAGGAAGAGGAGAAGCTTGAGGAGGAAGAGCAGGAAGCGGGATTAAGAGAGGAGATGCAGGTAGAGGAGAAGCTTGAGAAGGAAGAGCAGGAAGCGGGATTGAGAGAGGAGATGTAGGAAGAGGAGAAGCTTGAGGAGGAAGAGCAGGAAGCGGGATTAAGAGAGGAGATGCAGGTAGAGGAGAAGCTTGAGGAGGAAGAGCAGGAAGCGGGATTAAGAGAGGAGATGCAGGTAGAGGAGAAGCTTGAGGAGGAAGAGCAGGAAGCGGGATTGAGAGAGGAGATGTAGGAAGAAGAGAAGCTTGAGGAGGAAGAGCAGGAAGCGGGATTAAGAGAGGAGATGGAGGTAGAGGAGAAGCTTGAGGAGGAAGCGCAGGAAGCGGGATTAAGAGAGGAGATGCAGGTAGAGGAGAAGCTTGAGGAGGAAGAGCAGGAAGCGGGATTAAGAGAGGAGATGCAGGTAGAGTAGAAGCTTGAGGAGGAAGAGCAGGAAGCGGGATTAAGAGAGGAGATGCAGGTAGAGGAGAAGCTTGAGGAGGAAGAGCAGGAAGCGGGATTAAGAGAGGATATGCAGGTAGAGGAGAAGCTTGAGGAGGAAGAGCAGGAAGCGGGATTAAGAGAGGATATGCAGGTAGAGGAGAAGCTTGAGAAGGAAGAGCAGGAGGCGGGATTAAGAGAGGAGATGGAGGTAGAGGAGAAGCTTGAGAAGGAAGAGCAGGAGGCGGGATTAAGAGAGGAGATGGAGGTAAAGGAGAAGCTTGAGGAGGAAGAGCAGGAAGCGGGATTAAGAGAGAATATGCAGGTAGAGGAGAAGCTTGAGAAGGAAGAGCAGGAGGCGGGATTAAGAGAGGAGATGGAGGTAGAGGAGAAGCTTGAGGAGGAAGAGCAGGAAGCGGGATTAAGAGAGGAGATGGAGGTAGAGGAGAAGCTTGAGGAGGAAGAGCAGGAAGCGGGATTAAGAGAGGAGATGGAGGTAGAGGAGAAGCTTGAGGAGGAAGCGCAGGAAGCGGGATTAAGAGAGGAGATGCAGGTAGAGGAGAAGCTTGAGGAGGAAGAGCAGGAAGCGGGATTAAGAGAGGAGATGCAGGTAGAGTAGAAGCTTGAGGAGGAAGAGCAGGAAGCGGGATTAAGAGAGGAGATGCAGGTAGAGGAGAAGCTTGAGGAGGAAGAGCAGGAAGCGGGATTAAGAGAGGATATGCAGGTAGAGGAGAAGCTTGAGGAGGAAGAGCAGGAAGCGGGATTAAGAGAGGATATGCAGGTAGAGGAGAAGCTTGAGAAGGAAGAGCAGGAGGCGGGATTAAGAGAGGAGATGGAGGTAGAGGAGAAGCTTGAGAAGGAAGAGCATGAAGCGGGATTAAGAGAGGAGATGCAGGTAGAGGAGAAGCTTGAGGAGGAAGAGCAGGAAGCGGGATTAAGAGAGGAGATGCAGGTAGAGGAGAAGCTTGAGGAGGAAGAGCAGGAAGCGGAATTGAGAGAGGAGATGGAGGTAGAGGAGAAGCTTGATGAGGAAGAGCAGGAAGCGGGATTGAGAGAGGATATGCAGGTAGAGGAGAAGCTTGAGAAGGAAGAGCAGGAAGCGGGATTAAGAGAGGAGCTGCAGGTAGCGGAGAAGCTTGAGGCGGAAGAGCAGGGAGCGGGATTAAGATAGGAGATGCAGGAAGAGGAGAAGCTTGAGGAGGAAGAGCAGGAAGCGGGATTAAGAGAGGAGATGCAGGTAGAGGAGAAGCTTGAGAAGGAAGAGCAGGAAGCGGGATTGAGAGAGGAGATGTAGGAAGAGGAGAAGCTTGAGGAGGAAGAGCAGGAAGCGGGATTAAGAGAGGAGATGCAGGTAGAGGAGAAGCTTGAGGAGGAAGAGCAGGAAGCGGGATTAAGAGAGGAGATGCAGGTAGAGGAGAAGCTTGAGGAGGAAGAGCAGGAAGCGGGATTGAGAGAGGAGATGTAGGAAGAAGAGAAGCTTGAGGAGGAAGAGCAGGAAGCGGGATTAAGAGAGGAGATGGAGGTAGAGGAGAAGCTTGAGGAGGAAGCGCAGGAAGCGGGATTAAGAGAGGAGATGCAGGTAGAGGAGAAGCTTGAGGAGGAAGAGCAGGAAGCGGGATTAAGAGAGGAGATGCAGGTAGAGTAGAAGCTTGAGGAGGAAGAGCAGGAAGCGGGATTAAGAGAGGAGATGCAGGTAGAGGAGAAGCTTGAGGAGGAAGAGCAGGAAGCGGGATTAAGAGAGGATATGCAGGTAGAGGAGAAGCTTGAGGAGGAAGAGCAGGAAGCGGGATTAAGAGAGGATATGCAGGTAGAGGAGAAGCTTGAGAAGGAAGAGCAGGAGGCGGGATTAAGAGAGGAGATGGAGGTAGAGGAGAAGCTTGAGAAGGAAGAGCAGGAGGCGGGATTAAGAGAGGAGATGGAGGTAAAGGAGAAGCTTGAGGAGGAAGAGCAGGAAGCGGGATTAAGAGAGAATATGCAGGTAGAGGAGAAGCTTGAGAAGGAAGAGCAGGAGGCGGGATTAAGAGAGGAGATGGAGGTAGAGGAGAAGCTTGAGGAGGAAGAGCAGGAAGCGGGATTAAGAGAGGAGATGGAGGTAGAGGAGAAGCTTGAGGAGGAAGAGCAGGAAGCGGGATTAAGAGAGGAGATGGAGGTAGAGGAGAAGCTTGAGGAGGAAGAGCAGGAAGCGGGATTAAGAGAGGAGATGCAGGTAGAGTAGAAGCTTGAGGAGGAAGAGCAGGAAGCGGGATTAAGAGAGGAGATGCAGGTAGAGGAGAAGCTTGAGGAGGAAGAGCAGGAAGCGGGATTGAGAGAGGAGATGCAGGTAGAGGAGAAGCTTGAGGAGGAAGAGCAGGAAGCGGGATTGAGAGAGGAGATGCAGGTAGAGGAGAAGCTTGAGGAGGAAGAGCAGGAAGCGGGATTAAGAGAGGAGATGCAGGTAGAGGAGAAGCTTGAGGAGGAAGAGCAGGAAGCGGGATTAAGAGAGGAGATGCAGGTAGAGGAGAAGCTTGAGGAGGAAGAGCAGGAAGCGGGATTAAGAGAGGAGATGCAGGTAGAGGAGAAGCTTGAGGAGGAAGAGCAGGAAGCGGGATTAAGAGAGGAGATGCAGGTAGAGGAGAAGCTTGAGGAGGAAGAGCAGGAAGCGGAATTGAGAGAGGAGATGGAGGTAGAGGAGAAGCTTGATGAGGAAGAGCAGGAAGCGGGATTGAGAGAGGATATGCAGGTAGAGGAGAAGCTTGAGAAGGAAGAGCAAGAAGCGGGATTAAGAGAGGAGATGCAGGTAGAGGAGAAGCTTGAGAAGGAAGAGCAGGAGGCGGGATTAAGAGAGAAGATGCAGGTAGAGGAGAAGCTTGAGGAGGAAGAGCAGGAAGCGGGATTAAGAGAGGAGATGCAGGTAGAGGAGAAGCTTGAGGAGGAAGAGCAGGAAGCGGGATTAAGAGAGGAGATGCAGGTAGAGGAGAAGCTTGAGGAGAAAGAGCAGGAAGCGGGAGTAAGAGAGGAGATGCAGGTAGAGGAGAAGCTTGAGGAGGAAGAGCAGGAAGCGGGATTAAGATAGGAGATGCAGGTAGAGGAGAAGCTTGAGAAGGAAGAGCAGGAAGCGGGATTAAGAGAGGATATGCAGGTAGAGGAGAAGCTTGAGGAGGAAGAGCAGGAAGCGGGATTAAGAGAGGAGATGCAGGTAGAGGAGAAGCTTGAGGAGGAAGAGCAGGAAGCGGGATTAAGAGAGGAGATGCAGGTAGAGGAGAAGCTTGAGAAGGAAGAGCAGGAAGCGGGATTAAGAGAGGAGATGCAGGTAGAGGAGAAGCTTGAGGAGGAAGAGCAGGAAGCGGGATTAAGATAGGAGATGCAGGTAGAGGAGAAGCTTGAGAAGGAAGAGCAGGAGGCGGGATTAAGAGAGGAGATGCAGGTAGAGGAGAAGCTTGAGGAGGAAGAGCAGGAAGCGGGATTAAGAGAGGAGATGCAGGTAGAGGAGAAGCTTGAGGAGGAAGAGCAGGTAGCGGGATTAAGAGAGGAGATGCAGGTAGAGGAGAAGCTTGAGGAGGAAGAGCAGGAAGCGGAATTGAGAGAGGAGATGGAGGTAGAGGAGAAGCTTGATGAGGAAGAGCAGGAAGCGGGATTGAGAGAGGATATGCAGGTAGAGGAGAAGCTTGAGAAGGAAGAGCAGGAAGCGGGATTAAGAGAGGAGATGCAGGTAGAGGAGAAGCTTGAGGAGGAAGAGCAGGAAGCGGGATTAAGAGAGGAGATGCAGGTAGAGGAGAAGCTTGAGGAGAAAGAGCAGGAAGCGGGAGTAAGAGAGGAGATGCAGGTAGAGGAGAAGCTTGAGGAGGAAGAGCAGGAATCGGGATTAAGATAGGAGATGCAGGTAGAGGAGAAGCTTGAGAAGGAAGAGCAGGAAGCGGGATTAAGAGAGGATATGCAGGTAGAGGAGAAGCTTGAGGAGGAAGAGCAGGAAGCGGGATTAAGAGAGGAGATGCAGGTAGAGGAGAAGCTTGAGGAGGAAGAGCAGGAAGCGGGATTAAGAGAGGAGATGCAGGTAGAGGAGAAGCTTGAGAAGGAAGAGCAGGAAGCGGGATTAAGAGAGGAGATGCAGGTAGAGGAGAAGCTTGAGGAGGAAGAGCAGGAAGCGGGATTAAGATAGGAGATGCAGGTAGAGGAGAAGCTTGAGAAGGAAGAGCAGGAAGCGGGATTAAGAGAGGATATGCAGGTAGAGGAGAATCTTGAGGCGGAAGAGCAGGAGGCGGGATTAAGAGAGGAGATGCAGGTAGAGGAGAAGCTTGAGGAGGAAGAGCAGGAAGCGGGATTAAGAGAGGAGATGCAGGTAGAGGAGAAGCTTGAGGAGGAAGAGCAGGTAGCGGGATTAAGAGAGGAGATGCAGGTAGAGGAGAAGCTTGAGGAGGAAGAGCAGGAAGCGGGATTAAGAGAGGAGATACAGGTAGAGGAGAAGCTTGAGGAGGAAGAGCAGGAAGCGGGATTAAGAGAGAAGATGCAGGTAGAGGAGAAGCTTGAGGAGGAAGAGCAGGAAGCGGGATTAAGAGAGGAGATACAGGTAGAGGAGAAGCTTGAGGAGGAAGAGCAGGAAGCGGGATTAAGAGAGGAGATGCAGGTAGAGGAGAAGCTTGAGGAGGAAGAGCGGGAGGTGGGATTGAGAGAGGAGATGCAGGCAGAGGAGAAGCTTGAGGAGGAAGAGCAGGAGGTGGGATTGAGAGAGGAGATGCAGGTAGAGGAGAAGCTTGAGGAGGAAGAGCAGGAAGCGGGATTGAGAGAGGAGATGCAGGTAGAGGAGAAGCCTGAGGAGGAAGAGCAGGAAGCGGGATTAAGAGAGGAGATGCAGGTAGAGGAGAAGCTTGATGAGGAAGAGCAGGAAGCGGGATTAAGAGAGGAGATGCAGGTAGAGGAGAAGCTTGAGGAGGAAGAGCAGGAGGCGGGATTGAGAGAGGAGATGCAGGTAGAGGGGAAGCTTGAGAAGGAAGAGCAGGAAGCGGGATTGAGATAGGAGATGCAGGTAGAGGAGAAGCTTGAGGAGGAAGAGCAGGAGGCGGGATTAAGAGAGGAGATGCAGGTAGAGGAGAAGCTTGAGGAGGAAGAGCAGGAAGCGGGATTAAGAGAGGAGATGCAGGTAGAGGAGAAGCTTGAGGAGGAAGAGCAGGAAGCGGGATTAAGAGAGGAGATGCAGGTAGAGGAGAAGCTTGAGGAGGAAGAGCAGGAGGCGGGATTGAGAGAGGAGATGCAGGTAGAGGGGAAGCTTGAGAAGGAAGAGCAGGAAGCGGGATTGAGATAGGAGATGCAGGTAGAGGAGAAGCTTGAGGAGGAAGAGCAGGAAGCGGGATTAAGAGAGGAGATGCAGGTAGAGGAGAAGCTTGAGGAGGAAGAGCAGGAGGCGGGATTAAGAGAGGAGATGCAGGTAGAGGAGAAGCTTGAGGAGGAAGAGCAGGAGGCGGGATTAAGAGAGGAGATGCAGGTAGAGGAGAAGCTTGAGAAGGAAGAGCAGGAGGCGGGATTAAGAGAGGAGATGCAGGTAGAGGAGAAGCTTGAGGAGGAAGAGCAGGAAGCGGGATTAAGAGAGAAGATGCAGGTAGAGGAGAAGCTTGAGGAGGATGAGCAGGAAGCGGGATTAAGAGAGGAGATGCAGGTAGAGGAGAAGCTTGAGAAGGAAGAGCAGGAAGCGGGATTAAGAGAGGAGATGCAGGTAGAGGAGAAGCTTGAGGAGGATAAGCAGGAAGCGGGATTAAGAGAGGAGATGCAGGTAGAGGAGAAGCTTGAGGAGGAAGAGCAGGAAGCGGGATTAAGAGAGGAGATGCAGGTAGAGGAGAAGCTTGAGAAGGAAGAGCAGGAGGCGGGATTAAGAGAGGAGATGCAGGTAGAGGAGAAGCTTGAGGAGGAAGAGCAGGAGGCGGGATTAAGAGAGGAGATACAGGTAGAGGAGAAGCTTGAGGAGGAAGAGCAGGAGGCGGGATTAAGATAGGAGATGCAGGTAGAGGAGAAGCTTGAGGAGGAAGAGCAGGAAGCGGGATTAAGAGAGAAGATGCAGGTAGAGGAGAAGCTTGAGGAGGAAGAGCAGGAAGCGGGATTAAGAGAGAAGATGCAGGTAGAGGAGAAGCTTGAGGAGGAAGAGCAGGAAGCGGGATTAAGATAGGAGATGCAGGTAGAGGAGAAGCTTGAGGAGGAAGAGCAGGACGCGGGATTAAGAGAGGAGATGCAGGTAGAGGAGAAGCTTGAGGAGGAAGAGCAGGAGGCGGGCTTAAGAGAGGAGATGCAGGTAGAGGAGAAGCTTGAGGAGGAAGAGCAGGAAGCGGGATTAAGAGAGGAGATGCAGGTAGAGGCGAAGCTTGAGGAGGAAGAGCAGGAAGCGGGATTAAGAGAGGAGATGCAGGTAGAGGAGAAGCTTGAGAAGGAAGAGCAGGAAGCGGGATTGAGAGAGGAGATGCAGGTAGAGGAGAAGCTTGAGGAGAAAGAGCAGGACGCGGGATTAAGAGAGGAGATGCAGGTAGAGGAGAAGCTTGAGGAGGAAGAGCAGGAAGCGGGATTAAGAGAAGAGATACAGGTAGAGGAGAAGCTTGAGGAGGAAGAGCAGGAAGCGGGATTAAGAGAGGAGATGCAGGTAGAGGAGAAGCTTGAGAAGGAAGAGCAGGAAGCGGGATTGAGAGAGGAGATGCAGGTAGAGGAGAAGCTTGACGAGGAAGAGCAGGAAGCGGGATTGAGAGAGGAGATGCAGGTAGAGGAGAAGCTTGAGGAGGAAGAGCAGGAAGCGGGATTAAGAGAGGAGATGCAGGTAGAGGAGAAGCTTGAGGAGGAAGAGCAGGAAGCGGGATTAAGATAGGAGATGCAGGTAGAGGAGAAGCTTGAGGAGGAAGAGCAGGAAGCGGGATTGAGAGAGGAGCTGCAGGTAGCGGAGAAGCTTGAGACGGAAGAGCAGGGAGCGCGATTAAGATAGGAGATGCAGGAAGAGGAGAAGCTTGAGGAGGAAGAGCAGGAAGCGGGATTAAGAGAGGAGATGCAGGTAGAGGAGAAGCTTGAGAAGGAAGAGCAGGAAGCGGGATTGAGAGAGGAGATGTAGGAAGAGGAGAAGCTTGAGGAGGAAGAGCAGGAAGCGGGATTAAGAGAGGAGATGCAGGTAGAGGAGAAGCTTGAGGAGGAAGAGCAGGAAGCGGGATTAAGAGAGGAGATGCAGGTAGAGGAGAAGCTTGAGGAGGAAGAGCAGGAAGCGGCATTGAGAGAGGAGATGTAGGAAGAGGAGAAGATTGAGGAGGAAGAGCAGGAAGCGGGATTAAGAGAGGAGATGCAGGTAGAGGAGAAGCTTGAGGAGGAAGCGCAGGAAGCGGGATTAAGAGAGGAGATGCAGGTAGAGGAGAAGCTTGAGGAGGAAGAGCAGGAAGCGGGATTAAGAGAGGAGATGCAGGTAGAGTAGAAGCTTGAGGAGGAAGAGCAGGAAGCCGGATTAAGAGAGGAGATGCAGGTAGAAGAGAAGCTTGAGGAGGAAGAGCAGGAAGCGGGATTAAGAGAGGATATGCAGGTAGAGGAGAAGCTTGAGGAGGAAGAGCAGGAAGCGGGATTAAGAGAGGAGATGCAGGTAGAGGAGAAGCTTGAGGAGGAAGAGCAGGAAGCGGGATTAAGAGAGGATATGCAGGTAGAGGAGAAGCTTGAGAAGGAAGAGCAGGAGGCGGGATTAAGAGAGGAGATGGAGGTAGAGGAGAAGCTTGAGAAGGAAGAGCAGGAGGCGGGATTAAGAGAGGAGATGGAGGTAAAGGAGAAGCTTGAGGAGGAAGAGCAGGAAGCGGGATTAAGAGAGGAGATGGAGGTAAAGGAGAAGCTTGAGGAGGAAGAGCAGGAGGCGGGATTAAGAGAGGAGATGGAGGTAAAGGAGAAGCTTGAGGAGGAAGAGCAGGAGGCGGGATTAAGAGAGGAGATGGAGGTAAAGGAGAAGCTTGAGGCGGAAGAGCAGGAAGCGGGATTAAGAGAGGAGATGGAGGTAGAGGAGAAGCTTGAGGAGGAAGAACAGGAAGCGGGATTAAGAGAGGAGATGGAGGTAGAGGAGAAGCTTGAGGAGGAAGAGCAGGAAGCGGGATTAAGAGAGGAGATGCAGGTAGAGTAGAAGCTTGAGGAGGAAGAGCAGGAAGCGGGATTAAGAGAGGAGATGCAGGTAGAGGAGAAGCTTGAGGAGGAAGAGCAGGAAGCGGGATTGAGAGAGGAGATGCAGGTAGAGGAGAAGCTTGAGGAGGAAGAGCAGGAAGCGGGATTGAGAGAGGAGATGCAGGTAGAGGAGAAGCTTGAGGAGGAAGAGCAGGATGCGGGATTGAGAGAGGAGATGCAGGTAGAGGAGAAGCTTGAGGAGGAAGAGCAGGAAGCGGGATTAAGAGAGGAGATGCAGGTAGAGGAGAAGCTTGAGGAGGAAGAGCAGGAAGCGGGATTAAGAGAGGAGATGCAGGTAGAGGAGAAGCTTGAGGAGGAAGAGCAGGAAGCGGGATTAAGAGAGGAGATGCAGGTAGAGGAGAAGCTTGAGGAGGAAGAGCAGGAAGCGGGATTAAGAGAGGAGATGCAGGTAGAGGAGAAGCTTGAGGAGGAAGAGCAGGAAGCGGAATTGAGAGAGGAGATGGAGGTAGAGGAGAAGCTTGATGAGGAAGAGCAGGAAGCGGGATTGAGAGAGGATATGCAGGTAGAGGAGAAGCTTGAGAAGGAAGAGCAGGAAGCGGGATTAAGAGAGGAGATGCAGGTAGAGGAGAAGCTTGAGAAGGAAGAGCAGGAGGCGGGATTAAGAGAGGAGATGCAGGTAGAGGAGAAGCTTGAGGAGGAAGAGCAGGAAGCGGGATTAAGAGAGGAGATGGAGGTAGAGGAGAAGCTTGAGGAGGAAGAGCAGGAAGCGGGATTAAGAGAGGAGATGCAGGTAGAGGAGAAGCTTGAGAAGGAAGAGCAGGAGGCGGGATTAAGAGAGAAGATGCAGGTAGAGGAGAAGCTTGAGGAGGAAGAGCAGGAAGCGGGATTAAGAGAGGAGATGCAGGTAGAGGAGAAGCTTGAGGAGGAAGAGCAGGAAGCGGGATTGAGATAGGAGATGCAGGTAGAGGAGAAGCATGAGGAGGAAGAGCAGGAGGCGGGATTAAGAGAGGAGATGCAGGTAGAGGAGAAGCTTGAGGAGGAAGAGCAGGAAGCGGGATTAAGAGAGGAGATGCAGGTAGAGGAGAAGCTTGAGCAGGAAGAGCAGGAGGCGGGATTAAGAGAGGAGATGCAGGTAGAGGAGAAGCTTGAGGAGGAAGAGCAGGAGGCGGGATTAAGAGAGGAGATGCAGGTAGAGGAGAAGCTTGAGGAGGAAGAGCAGGAGGCGGGATTAAGAGAGGAGATGCAGGTAGAGGAGAAGCTTGAGGAGGAAGAGCAGGAAGCGGGATTAAGAGAGGAGATGCAGGTAGAGGAGAAGCTTGAGAAGGAAGAGCAGGAGGCGGGATTAAGAGAGAAGATGCAGGTAGAGGAGAAGCTTGAGGAGGAAGAGCAGGAAGCGGGATTAAGAGAGGAGATGCAGGTAGAGGAGAAGCTTGAGGAGGAAGAGCAGGAAGCGGGATTAAGAGAGGAGATGCAGGTAGAGGAGAAGCTTGAGGAGGAAGAGCAGGAAGCGGGATTAAGAGAGAAGATGCAGGTAGAGGAGAAGCTTGAGGGGGAAGATTAAGAGTCAGACCCGTGATGGGGGCTCGCGCGCATACGCTAGGAAGACGACCTGTGTTTCAAAGTTAAGTAGGAATAAGCCATTAGCAGCCTAAACATCTGTGGGTCTTAGACTAAAACACAGCTGACTATTCTCCACACGAAGGCCCGCCGAAATAAAGTGGCATCTACTAACTTACCAATAGAGATTCGGCCTGGACACCTCTGTTGAAATCATCTAACCATGTCTACCAACACGTAATACAGTACGCATCCCAAAAATATACTTAGGACACACATGCAAGTCATCCCATCCTTTTCTTTGTCGGTATAGTACAATCAGTTAGCTGATCCTCCTCCTCCTCCTCCGCCTTTGGCCTACTAGAGTTGTTCCTGAGACAGAGGCCTACACGGGGCATTACCCTCGCTGAGACAAAAGCTTCTCGTCACAGAGAAGATTATACCCTGGAATTTTTGTCAGAGGCCTGCACGAGGCACATAGTCCTCGTAATAAGAAATATCCTGCCGATTTTACACCTACCAATTCGTTACGTTTATATCTGAACGGCGTAGTACCCGTTCTTCGCTAGGACAACAACATATATAAATGAACAAGTTTTGGGCCCGATCATCGCATCGGCGCTGAAAGGCCCCTTCAAACTATTTTCTTGAACCACCCACCCCTCGATTCGTTGAGCTATAAAGCCTTATTTTAAAAGGTAGTTACAAATCATCATGCAACGCCATATGTGGCAAACAAATAGCTGGGACGAAATGGTGGTCTTTAATTTTGGCGGGACAGCTCGCCCGGCCCTACAAGTACGTGATCATTCCACTGGTCCTAGAGGCTGGTTTCTCTACCCCCCCCCCCCACCCCACCCCCCGCCCCCGGTAGCACGCACTCTTTCTCCTGCATCCGTGAGTCGGGCTAGCCAGCAACGGCATCCCATTGGCGAGTACCCTGGGTACGGTTCGGGCAGCGAAGACACTGAGGTGGGACGGCGTGGAGCCACCGGAGCTACAATACAAGAGTCTAGACGTGGCGTGGTCTGTGTGTGTGAGAGAGAGAGAGAGAGAGAGAGAGAGAGAGAGAGAGAGAGAGAGAGCGAGCGGACGAGAGAGAGAGGGGGGGAGTGAGGGAGAAAGAGAGAGAGAGAGAGGGAGAGAGGGAGGGAGGGAGAGAGAGAGCTGTAACTTCTTAGAACAGAGTCTAAAAATCTTTAGAATATAGTGAGTCTAAGAATGGCGTGAATTGGACCATATAGGACACTTTTTGATTGTAGATGGTGACCTTGTTGATGAATATTGAGGTTATAATTATGAGAACAAATAATTTTGTCTTCAATGTTGTGGCGCTTGGTGTGGGACATTACTGTAGAAAGACCCGAGAAGAAGAAATTAAATTCTGGTCTAAATAGAAGTGGAACACACATATTTGCTTAAAGAAGTCTTTGAGATATTCATAGACACAGAATCTGGATTAATTTTCTTTAAAATGTTTGATGTTTCTCTCCCATCTACATGCACGCACGCACACGTGGGAGGAGGTGGTGGAGGGGAAGAAACAGGAGGAAGAGAGTGAGGGAACAAGATAGAAAGTAAGGAAAGAAGGAATGAAGTGAAGTAGGAAGGAATAATGCAAGGAAGAAAGAACGGATGAGAGATGGAGCAAGAAGGGAAGGAAGTGGTGGAGAGATGAACGAAGGGTGGAAGAACGAACACACACATGAATGAACAAACAAATAAATGAATAAACAAACGAATGAATGGCCGGGGACTGGCGGGTGGGTGGGTGGGCGCGTGGGTGGGCAGATAGGCGGGCTTTCGATGTGCTAATATGGTGTTCTCACGTTTCAGCTAGTAGGGAATAGTTCACTGTATGCAATCTATGACCAACTGCAGTAAAAGTTCATCATCAGTGCAAGAGATATCTTGAGTACAACTCCTTAATGCTACTAACAGGCTGTTCCTATAGACAAGCCTTGTAGCAGCTAGCGTATCAATGGATTTTGAAGTGCAGCTTGTTTATGGAAAATTTTGTCATAGATTCCATGTTGGATATTGCGGGATTTGCCAAACTGAGATCTTTTGGACTGCATAGTGAACACCTCACAGATGACCGTGGTATTCAAGCTGGACCTAAGTATCTCATGCTTCTGTAGTAATAGTCGCCAGACAATGCATAGTCTTAAATACCTGCTGCTGCTGGTCCGTTGGTCTAGAGTGTACCACCTGTGCTCAGATACGCTAATTAAGGAATTCCATGAGATGCTATACTGACAATGACCACGCCCTCGCGCAAGTACATATGCTAATGTTAGGTGTCCTCCCCTTGACAATAAAGTGAGCTCGTGACCATTAAGGATTGATCATTACTGTCAGTCGCTATTCGACTAATATAGCTATATGTGTAGTGTGTCACGATTGAACCATTAGTCAATGGGTAGTTTGCCCCGTCAATGATGTGAAACTGCTATAAACATGTGTGGAAATGGAAGCAGTATCTCTGCCCAGAGAACGTGATTGGAGGCTCTCCATTAGATGGCACTCTGCCATCGGGCGCCACTGTCGCACTCGCATCTTGTATTCACCATCTTGTCCTGGTGATAATTACAACATTATCATTGTCTAGAATCACTGGAGCTCTGTGAATCGGTGACAGTATTAGCGCTCGTTGATTTGGTATGTCCACGTGTCTTCGCGTATTCCTGTAATTTATCAGGTGTTAGTGATTTGGCAAATCTAATTGATGAATCCAGTTTATCTTGCAATCATATGACGTCATAATTTACTACCTTACATGTAGAATGACATCATAATCTATTATGTACTGAATGACGCGATATAGTCCATCATAGACGTTTAATAGTCCGTCAATTTTTACGAATTGTATGCCTTTATTATTTAATGAACATTCTTTTGAATATTTTGAAACTAATTTGAATGGGCGCTGCTGCTGTGGAGCTTAACTAGAGATGGGATGGGTATAGCTAAAACTGTATTCCTGTATTATAGTGTCATTATAGTTGAAGCCTCTTACTTCCAGTATTGCTTCTCGATGCATGTGATAGCACACATCTGTGCAACAAATATGCTCTGCTGCTATTTATACATAGCCCTGTATGTATATGTAGTTTATTTGAAATCGTAGGAAAACGAACCATGACCATGATTGATTGTCGATATCGATTATGCTCGCACGTGTATCAGGAGCAAGCATTTCTTTGCGTGGTCAATTTCGTGATCACTTGTGTATAAATACATGTATCAGTTAAACATGAAGAGTGAAAGCTTCCAGGAAGTTTCACATGACATAAAGCTCAAGACAGTTTTGAAAAATCCTTACAGACATTCACACACCAAATACGTGACCGAAATTGCTCTTAGAGCCATGGAATAGGCAGGCAGGCAGGCAGGCAGGCAGGCAGGCAGGCAGGCAGGCAGGCAGGCAGGCAGGCAGGCAGGCAGGCAGGCAGGCAGGCAGGCAGGCAGGCAGGCAGGCAGGCAGGCAGGCAGGCAGGCAGGCTAGCAATGATAGGATAGGATAGAATATGGCGGGGTGCAGCTGGTGGGGCGGGGCGTGGCGAGGCGAGACGCGGCAGAATAAAGAGTGCTTGTTTTTATTTACAATAGATAATAATTTAATGTAAAATTCTGTATGTTAATTTACAATAATAATTTATTGTATGCACAATTATGATATAAGAAAGGGGCATAAGATGTAAGGCGTATAGAAGTCTAGAACCAGCCTAGAGACGTGAAACGTTGCCTACGCAAGGTGCACAGTAAGTATTGCACATATACATATTAGGTATGTTGATATCAGTTAGTAATACGATGAGTAGTCAGGTGTCGGTTAAGATTTCCAGATTGCGCGAATCCTTTACCACAAACGGTGCAGATGTACGGTCGCTGACCAGTGTGGATCCGGTGGTGTTTGGTGAATGTGGAGTAATCACGGAATGATTTTGGACACGACGTACACGCGTACGGGCGTTCGTTAGTGTGTGTACGTATGTGTGTTCGCATGCTGCTCCTCTGAGTAAATCTCTTTCCACAGAATTCACATTCGTACGGTTTCTCGCCGGTATGACGTCGCATGTGCACTAACAGATTACTAGGAGAGGCCAGGCGTTCTCCACACGATTGACATTCATGTTTCCGCTGTTCATGTTTCTGTCGGTGACGTTGTCGTTTTTCAGGGATTATCGCGCCTTTTGAAGCAGTCACATATAGATATGATGAATACTGAATGGACTTTTCCGGACTGTTCCACAAAGGATTCCTCTGAACATTGGTGATTATGTCCTCCAAAACATCGTCAAATACACCATTCAGATCGATCTAAAAATAGAACAAGAAAGCAGTTATAAACCAAATAATTAACCAGTCACATCAATGATATTTGTCAATCAAACACACTATTAATCAAAAGGATGGCGATGGATGGGGACGCTTGGACAAATGGTGGGATGAGTGGACAGACAAGTGTTGAACCTTTCTGAGTGAGTGAGCGAGTGAGTGAGTGAGTGAGTGAGTGAGTGAGTGAGTGAGTGAGTGAGTGAGTGAGTGAGTGAGTGAGTGAGTGAGTGAGTGAGTGAGTGAGTGAGTGAGTGAGTGAGTGAGTGAGTGAGTGAGTGAGTGGGTGGGTGGGTGGGTGGGTGGGTGTGTGTGGGGGAGTGGGTGGGGGGATCTTAATTTTCATATCACAGCAATCGTTTCTGTTTTATGATTATCTTCCTTGAACACGCATTATTAAATATAGTTAAGCATACCTGTAAATGTTGCATAGGTGACCAATATGAAAAAGAGTCGTGCTCTGATGACGATGTTGATTCAGCGTAACTAGAATCACCATTCCTGAGCCACGTGACCGGGGAAGGTGTTCTACCACAACAACTGGAGAAAGGTGAAGATCCACCGGATTCTGATCCACATGGACTGGATAATGTAGAGTCGCTGGATCCACACGGACTAGTCACTGGCGAGCACAGGGATCCACGTGGACTATTCACTGGATAATCTCTGGCTCCACATACACTAGGCAGTGCACAGTTTCTGACATACGTAAGTAGAGAGTTTGCCAGTTCATGAGCCTGGGATGCAACAGTGCAGACTGGTGATTGAAATGATGACGTCAGATTAGGTGAGGAAACGTGTCTGCTAACTGTTATCCGGGTGTATGATCTGTAATAATAATAATAATAATAATAATAATAATAATAATAATAATAATAATAATAATAATAATAATAATAATAATAATAATAATAAATTGCAGACACTCTCCCTCCCGTTTTTATCATATTGTACTAAGCTTTCGGATTTTAAGGAATGATTTAAGATTTTTCCCGAATTCTTTTTGGGATCGCGCTAACGGTTGTGGAATCCTAGTGCATGGTCACACACTTTCTTGTGCTAAAGAGAGAGCCAAATTGGACCAGCAGTTTCCAAGATAGTCATACATACATAAGTTGATCCGAAGTTAGTGGTTTGATTGACGTCTATCGAGTCCCTGATTCCACATCCCATTCACGCCATTCTAGGCTGGTTTTATTTAAGTCTATTATTGGTAACTTCCCCAGCTTTTACACTGGTACCCATTTATCCTTCTGGGTGAAGAGAGGCAAGGAGTGAAGGAGACTGCCTATGTTTCCAGTAATCGTTAGTTGGCCGAACAGAGACGCGATCCCGGGGTCGCCGGTTACACATCCTGAGCTACCGTCTCCTATTTCATAAGTTGATCCGATCTGGATCGAGGATCTTTTATCCGGACCACGGATAAAATCTGGAAATCCTCTCGTACGGCGAGTTCCTTTGTTGTGTTAAAATTTGACCTACCTGATCACAATACCGTCTTCCCCTTACGGGTAGATAATAATAATAATAATAATAATAATAATAATAATAATAATAATAATAATAATAATAATAATAATAATAATAATTTTCACTGTCTATTCGTGTTGGAAGCAAATGTAAATATGTAATAACAACCGTGCCCCCACCACAACCCCACCCGTTCTACATGTACTCCACCGTACATGTTAATTGACACATTTCGAGTACAATTTAGACAACATAGCCTATCCAAATTAAAGTTAACATTTTCAACGTGGAAACAAATTATGCAAGATCCCTTGCAGTGTAAGAACACTATGTCGAATATTTTGAAGCTAGTATGACTGAAAACATTTCTAGTTAGATCCACCAACTCACATGTGGTTGCATGTGAGAATCTGATGCTGGTAAATGGACGTATTCAGACCAGAATACTTGAAAATAAAATTGCTGAAATTATATACTTTTAGTGGCTACAATTTCGTACCACAATGTATCGAAATAAACTAAATATTTAACTGGCTGTGAATATACGTAATGAAATCATCATATGTTAAGACTTTCGGCATATTTCGTTTCATTACATTTAGGCAAACAATTTAAGCCTTACGCGCGCGTAAGACAACATTGTCGAATATTTTGAAGCTAATGTTACATTTCCAATTAGTAAGATAGATTTTCACGCGCTCACAGGTGGGTGTATGAGAGATTCAGATGCTGATAAAGGTGCATATTCACATCAGAAAGTTTGAAAATAAAATTGTTAAAATTGTATAGGCCGACGTTTAGAGGCTTAAAGTGTGTACCGCAATGTATCAAAAGATTTATTTCGTTTAATTACAATGAGGTACACATTCGAAGCCTCTAATTGTATACAATTTTATTTTAATAAATTATTATTATTATTATTATTATTATTATTATTATTATTATTATTATTATTATTATTATTATTATTATTATTTATTATTATTAACTTACCCTAATGTCTTATCGCTTAGATCAAGTGGCAGTAGGTCTTCTGTATTGTGACACCACGCTGTAGATGTACTATTATAGCGGGATGCTTGGCTTAAAGCTGACATGGTACTTTATTAAGTAAATGTAAACAAAAAACTTTAAAATATTGAGAGTACAACGAGGATTATCAATCTGAGCTAGTTAACCGCCAGGAGGATGCGTACTGTCTAATACAATATCAGCAATGTATCTGTTAGTATGAAATATGTTTCTGATAATACTTGATGAGATAATCTCAGCAATGATATAAAAAATTGCGAAATTATATGTATTTATACCGAAGCCAGACCTTCAAATATTCTTTTGTTTCTCAGATCAAACAGAAAATGTAATAATTTAAGACATGACGGTCAATATCAAAGCCGTGTTTAATAATCACCAATAATGGATCACTAAAGATGAGAATGAAATGTTTGTATTGTGAGTCGTGCTTAGAACAATAGGTGAGTAGATATCGGTCTCTTTAGGTTACCGAAAATACTAGTTGGTCAGCGGCCTGCTAGCAAAGGGCAAGGAAGGAATTGTCCATTGTATGATTAACACTATTAAGAAAAGGACCATTTTCTCGCGGGTTCCTTTGCCTTAAATAGTGAGATCTGATCAAATCTCTTAGTGAGTAGATGCATCTCTATTTGAATGACCGACAATATGTGGCGAGAAATGATGGATTAATAGTGTAAAGCGCCAGCGACTTTTTAAAAAGTTTTTTAAAGACTTTTTTTTTTTTTGTAACACATGGACAAAGAGATTGAGCTGTTCTAATAAACGAACTGATGTTGTTAGAACTTGAGCTCAATCTCTTTGTCCATGTGTTACCAAAAAAACCCCAGTCTTTAAAAAAAACTTTTTAAAAAGTCGCTGGCGCTTTACACTATTAATCCATCATTTCTCGCCACATATTGTCGGTCATTCAAATAGAGATGCATCTACTCACTAAGAGATTTGATCAGATCTCACTATTTAAGGCAAAGGAACCCGGGCTCTTTTCAACGGTAAAAAAGTCTCTCTCCAAAATCAGCTCGTCCCGAACAATATTTCTCTTGCCACATTGACAGCTAATCAACTTCTCTACAAAGTCGACTATTATATTATATTTCCTAATATACTTCCTATTTGTTAAATACACAACCATACGCGCTAAATGCAAACAGGCCAATATGTACAAGCGCGGTGAACACGGCATTAAGACCCCCCTCACCACCCTACCTTTCTCACTCTTGTCACATTCTTAGTTTATATTCTGTTTCTCCTATTCCCCATCTCCTCTCTTTCTGTCTCTCTTTCCCTAATCACCCCCCCCCCACCCCCACCCCCAACACACACACACACACACACACACACACACACACACACACACACACACACACACACACACACACACACACACACACACACATTCTCACACGTAATCAGTGTTGATATAGATTATCAGTTAACTAGTTATATAGATGTTACTATTTAATTATGTTTTATTATACCCCATCTTGATGTATTTATTATTGTATAGCATTTGTATGTATGGGAGACAATTCTGTTTCAAACACGTGTTAACAACTTACTTCCGCCCTTTCCCTAGTGATTAATTACATGGTAACAAAAATATAAAAAATTAAACAAAATGAAAAAATTGCGTGTAGGTGGTTGGATGATAGGATAAATTTAGGTGAAGAGATTTCTTATCTAAAATCCTGTGCCAAAGCATTTTTTCAGTTTTTAAGTGGCCGTCCGACGGACGTCTGGACAGACGGATGGACGTCTGAGCAGACGGAGTGAGGGAAGGACGTGCGTGGGTGGCTGTGTGGGTTAGTGGCTGGGTGGGTGGCTGTGTGCATGCGTGCGTTTTAAAAACATATTTTTTATTGTAACATGTGTACAAAGGGATTGAGCTCAAGTTCTAAGAACTTGCTTCCGCCCTTTCCATAGAGGTTAATTACATGGTAACAAAAATATAAAATATTAAACAAAATAAAAAAATTGTGAGTGGGTGCGTGGGTGGATGAGTGGATGGACCAATCAGAAGGGTCCACTCTGCGAAATTTCAAATTTGCTCTCGATAGGATAAATTTAGGTGAACAGATTTTTCAGTTTTTAAGTGCTTCGTCGGACTAAGAATAAAATTAGATGAAGAGACTTTTAGACTAAAATGATAACAAAATGAACGGCTGAACGGAACAAGGAAGGGCGTGCGTGCGTTCTTAACTAAATGAACGGTCTACTATCCGGCTCACTAAATTGATAACAAGACTTGTTCATAATTCATGTAGAGACGTTTGAATAGTCAGCGGTTTACATGTATAATCTACTATAATAACAAATAATTGGCGCTACTATTGGGTGTAATTATAAGGGATCAGGCTCTCAGCTCCTCTCACATCATCTGTCTTCACCCACTCCACCCACCCCGCTCGAGTGCTGTTTGTAACTTTGTAAGTCGCCAGGTGTCTACCTGCCGTTATACACCTTTTGATAAGGACTCGCTATGCAAGGTTCCCATCTTTTATGTGACCGTCTACAATTTTCTGTTTATACCAAGAACGTTAATGTTGCAACAGGTTTTTTACACTTCTATTCCATCCTTTCTCACCACGTAGTGTCGGTCATTCAAAGGATCCAAGGTCTGCTCGCTAAGAGAGGTGATCAGGACTCACTTCAAAGCTAAAGAAACCGTCAGAAAATTGTCCGTCATATAACGGTGTTAATCATATAATGTACAAAATCTTCTTCGTGCGTCACTACCTGTCCGCTGCCCACCTCGTATTTTCGGTAACCAATTGTTCTAAACACGACTCACATCTTTAGTGATCCATTATTAGCGATTATTAAACAAGTCTTTGATATTAACCGGTGTGTTTTAGATTAGAAAAATGTTCTGTTTGCTCTGGGAAACAAAAGAATATTTCAAAGCGATCTGGCTTCGGTATAAATACAAATAATTTCGTTCATTCGCCCGTCCGTCCATCGTTACACTGAAAAAACGCATTGGCACAGGAATTTAATTACACATTTCTTTGCCTAAATTTGTCCTATCAAGACCAAGTTTAGATTTACTTAGGGTGGTCCCCCTTGAGATTAGTTGGGGGTAAAGTGTACTAATCAGTAGGTCGCTTCAACAGGTGAAGTCTGGGATTGATCCTACATTATAGAGAAACCGAAAACACTAATGCACACAAACACCCACCCACCCACCCACCCACCCACCCACCCACCCACCCACCCACACACCCACCCACACACGCACACACACACAAACACACACACACACCTGAATGAATGCACGAATGCACGCATTAATACATGCACACAATAATACATGCACGAATGCACGCAACATTGCATGCATGCACGAACACGTGTACGAACAGACGCACGAATGCATGCACGCACACACCCACGCACCAATGTACTCACGAATGAATGCACACAGACACGCACGCACGCACGCTCACACCCAGGCACAGCCACGCAAGCAAAGATGCACGCACGTGCGAACGGACGAACACAAGTACGCACGAACACACACGCGTGCACGCGCACACGCGCACGCAGACACACACGCGCACACACACACGCACGCACGCACGTATACGCACGCACGCACGCACGCACGCACGCACGCACGCACGCACGCACGCACGCACGCACGCACGCACTCACGCACGCACAAGCACCCACGCGCACCCACGCGCACGCACAAGCACACGCACACGCACATGCACACAAGCACGAACAAACGCACGCACACAGGTTTGGATTTCTATTGTAAGCTATTGTAAGCTATTACTGGTCGTATTTTGATTGGTTCCTTTAATTTAGATTGCAACTGTGGATAGTCATCTTTCATGGTTTTCGCTAATTACGTTTATTGTATATGAGCTGAAATGGGATAATTTTGTTCTTTTGTGATATTCCTGAATCTACATTTGTTCCAAATGGTGCTTTTGTTTGGAGTGGTCTAATCCAATGGCCTTCTCGTATTTTGCGAAACGAAGTCGTTTCTTCTTCACTATCGAAAGTCGGAATCTGATCTATTGGCATGATTTCAAAATGATGCTCAACTGAATGATCGGGAAGTTGGAAATGTTGAGAAATTGGCGTATCTGCTGAGGTGTTAATATCTGAAACGTGGCGTCTAGCACGCACTCTAAATGCATTTTTTGTTTCACCAACATACTGTTTCTGGCAAACGGCACAATTGATCAAATAGACTACATTCTCAGAATCACAATGCATATTTGTCCGGATATGATATTCATTTTTAGTTTGAAAGCTCAGGAATGTGTGTTGGTTCACAATATAGTTGTTTACTTTGCATCTGTTTTTGTCGCATTTAGAAACTGATCCATCACACATGATTGGTTTGTTGTGTTTAATTTGGACAGGTTCAAACTCGGGTCCGCTATGTGTTTTTAGATTTTCAAACTCATTGATGGTATCTGCTTTAATTTTTCGAAGAAAACGGGCTGAATAGCCTCGTGATTTCAAAGCATCAAACAGAGTAGAGCATGCATCATTCAGATTTTGCCTGTTGCTAGAGTTTCGAAAGAATCTTATGATTTGCGATTTGATCAGACCTTTAAATGTGTGTGGAGGATGAAACGATATTTTGTGAAGCAGCTGATGTGAGTCTGTTGGCTTAAAGAATACTTTATATTCTAATTTTCCAGAGGAATCAAATTGAGGACCCTTATAGATCATAGCATCTAAAAAGTCAACTGATGTTCCATTAAGCTTTTAGTTTGATGTTTGAATCTTGGTTATTTAAAATGCGAAAAAATTGCCAAAAGTCTTCTTCTGAATGTTGCCAAATTATGAAGATATTATCTAGATATCTGAGGTAAAGAAGAGGCTTTTTGGGGAGATTTCTTTAGTGCCTCCTCTTCCCACTCTGCAACATAAATCATGGCAAAATTTGGGCTGAATAGTTTACCCATTGCGCATCCACAGATTTGAAGGTAATTTTCACCATTGACTAAATATGCGTCTTTTGTAACTGACAATTTGGATAATTTTGAAAGAAAGTCTTCTGTGTTCTTGAGAAAGCGCTTGTGTCTATTAGCAATAGGTGTTAAATAGTAATCAATATATTCTGAAATGCCATAAGACTCACTGCCACAGTCCAAAATGATAGGTCGTCCAGGTGGTGTCAATGGATCTAACCAGGTGCTGATAGGTTTATGGATTTTAGGCAAGATATTAAACGTCCGATTTTGTGGATTATTCTCACCTAGCAGATACTTTAGCAGTTTCTTATCGATGTATTTATCTGTATGCGATGAATAAAGTATTTCAATGAAACCTTGTCGGTTTTGAGGCCAAACTAAATTATCAAGTTTTCTGTTACGTTTGGTGTTAATTAACTGCCTTTCAGCCTCGCGGATGTAGTTTTCTCTAGACATAATGACAATTGTTGAACCTTTATCGCCTGGTTTTGTAATAATATTCTGATTTCTACGTAATTTGTTTATAGCCTGTTGCTCGAAAAATGAAAGGTTTTGCTTATTGTTTGTAACTGGCAATGATCTGGCTAAGCAGCAACCGTTTTAATGGTTGCCTTAATATTGTCGTCAACTAGCCTATCTGAAGGGTCCCACCCGGATTTTCCAGTGAATGGTTTTGACTCTCCGTTTAAATTTCGAAAATGCTGGGCTATTTTCATTGAATGACCAAAATTAACTACTTAAAAAAGACCTGTGTCTAAAAGCAAATCTAGTCCTGTTTTTTGGTTTTGGAGTTGGTACAAAAGGCTGCGATAGAGAATAGATTTTTCAGATGGTGAGAGATCATAGTCAGCTGCTAAATGGACACGGTTTGTTCCTAATTCTATGTTAGGGGAGCTATTGCCTTGGCCCACATTTAGTTAAACCAAGTCACATCAGTCACATCAGCCAATGGTTATAAATACGATTAGCGGTTTCCTTCGTCCAATGGATTCTATCCTTCTCAACATGAAAATTGGCATCAGAAATTTTGGAGATGACCTTACCAATGTGGCAGTTGGAGTTTGCTGATTCATTGATACGCTTGAGACAGTATCTTTGCTTATCTGACAAGCTATCAGAACAGTTAATCTCAACAAAGTACAACTCCGAATTAGGAAAGCTATTCTTAAATTCTGGGACCATGAACCTTAAATGGCTTGAGGCCTTTGTTGGGTGTTCTTTTTTGGAGTTGATGCCAATATTCAGGATGATCTTCTCCTGGCTAGGGCCATCCTGGTGTCGCATAGCCATTGTTCTGAAATGTGATAATGCGGCACCAGGACAGCACTCAACCTGGATGTCAGGATGGACGTCTAAATCAATTCGGGATAGATTAGAGGACCCTATCATCAGAATCTTTTTGGTGATTCTGGAGATCCTCCACAGGCCCTTGCTATGCGATTGATGACGGTACTTAGCAAACTTCCTATCAGACAGGTTACTATTATTCTCCATAGGAGGGAGAGGCGGCGGAGACAGAGGAAGAGGAGCAGAAGAAGGTGCGTGAGGAGAAGAGAGATGAAGAGTAGGAGGAAGAGCAGGAGGAGGGATGGAGAGAGGAGATGCAAGGGGAGAAGATTGAGTATGAGGAGCAAAAGACGGGATTGAGAGAGGAGATGCATGAAGAGAAGAAGTTTGAGGAGGAAGAGGAGGAGGCGGGATTGAGAGAGGAGAAGGAGGAAGAGGAGAAGATCGAGTCAGAAGGTGGCGAGGAGAAGATAGTAGAAGAGATGAGGAAGAGTTGCTAGGTGGTAGATCGGGGGAACAATGAGTG
>CM067370.1:139714313-139731313 GCA_034401795.1 Chaetoderma sp. LZ-2023a
CTTTTGACCCCCGCTTAAACCCTGTGCCTAAAAAAATGATTTTATTTCCAAAATATTCAGCAGAATATTTCTTACGCCTTTAACCCTCTAACCCTTGAATTTATCCTAGAAAAATTCAATTTTCTCATAGAAAACGTTAATTTGCAGACCAAGCGAAGACTAGTTTTGAAAATTTACCGCTGACATGATTGGCTCGGTTATCGAGGCAGTGATTTCAGTGGTAAATTTTCAAAAATAGTCTTCTCTTGGTCTGCAATGGGCATTTCCCAAGACCCACTGCAGCAGCCGGCAGTGTTAAAGGGTTAAGCTGTTAATGTATCTAGTCAGTCTGATTAAAACGCCAAACATGATGAACGCTTACAGAAAAGGATGAATCCGGTCTGTCAGTCAACTATATGACGTCATAATCAATTGCGTCCTATATAGGCTGACGTCACGATCAAAATCCGTAATGAATGACGTAACTAGATCATGAACATTGAATAGTCCGTCAGTTGTACGGATTGTATTTTTTTACTATATCAGTACCAGTCAAATTAGTTTCAAAATATTCAACATGTTATCTGTAGAGTTACCATGAAATTGGGATTCTGGGATTTCAGGAATTAAAATATATAAATTGGTTTATTTTATATTCGTATTTCATCGTTCAACAATATTTTCGCTTTGGATTAACAAATTAACCTCTGATTCTTATTGGTAATGACAATAAATCCATTATTAATTCAGTATGGTAGACACGACCTGGAAACTGTACCTGGAAGCGTTCTGACGTCGAGCATGCACAGATTCGGTGATAATATAAAGCATATAGATATGTGTATAAATGTAAATCTGGGGTCCACCTAACACATAACCATGGTGACTAGAATCAGTGGATGGCTAAAGAGGATAGCTAAAGTGAATAGCTAAAACAGCCATATGGGAACCATGCACAGCGCGAGCATGCATACTTTCTGATCACATTGTTTCACCTTACATAAAATTGGTGTGGCACCGGATGGGTTGTATTTGCTACCAACGACCGTGTACGACCGAGATGTTTCAGATGTTTTGATCGAAATGTTTGCCACTTTCGAATCTCTGGAGGGACGCCAATATATACGAGTGCAAAATCATATCAAAGGTCTTAGCCATGTCTAGACAAGCATATGCGATGTGTGTTATTTTGGCCCTTTTCTTGAGAGTTTGAATCAGGTTTAGGTTCTCGGGGCGTTTCTTTGCACATCTGGGTCTTCCTATGATAATCCCTCGTTGTCTACGGGTGAACCCAGTCACAGCCTGCGGTATAGGATACAGATGTCAGAAAGGAATTTAGGCTTTCAGTGAAGAGCTAGCCCTCGTCACCAGAATCGACTAATGGCCAGGTCAACATGCCATATAGTTCACTATGTAATTACAGGATGAACTGTAACGTTCAGATGATGATGATGATGGTGATGACAGCAATTGGCCCTGTAGGTGGGGCTTAGAATACACCTTCCGTATCATCTGCGTGTCGTAAGAGGCGACTAAAGGAGGTAAGGGTGAGGTAACCCTGACAGAAACCTCGAGTGCTGAAGACGGAGGTTCCAGGCCGCACGGCGCACTCTAATAAACCATGGATCCACGCACTTAACGCTTATGATCATGTCGATAGTCACTTACAGGACTGCCGGTATGATCAGCGAACGAAAAGAAGAAGAAAGATGATGACAGCAATGAAGGTGATGAATCAGCATTTGATATTTAATGTGTCTAATTGAGTGATGCTATGTGAAGATTATGCGCATTGCATTTTCCCCTTGCCATCCCCCAATTGCATTCTCCTGCTTTTTCGGCAAAGAGATTTTGCCACTTGTCTTTATAACATCTCATGAAATAAATCAACATCTTTAGATTTATCGCAAGATGGTTATTATTAACGTCTTAATCTAAAACACCAACATATTTCAGTATAAGAGCGTTTCCAGTTACAGCAATGTACGTTTTTTCGATTTTAAACAACGACCAGCATCGGCGACCTTTTGACCTCTGGTGACAAAATAATCCAATAATCCAACTGATTGGCATAATAAATCCATGAAATCGACGAGGAAACTGCAAACAATATTTTGAGCCGTCATTTATTAAAGATAGTAGCCCAATAAATGAAGTTTTCTAAAATGATATTTGTTTCCCTGTCCGTTAAAAATAAGACATGTTGACAACGATGATGTGGTTTAGATTTATGCCGAGAAAATATAGATCGTGATAATTTGTTTTCTGGAAACAAGTCAATGTCTATCTTCATAAGCTAATATAATAAGTAAAAAAAAGCAAGATGACGGTGGATCCTCAGGGGTTACATGGGGCGTCCAAATTAACCTGACACCATGTGAAATAACAACTTGATAACAATATGACGGATTCTGAGACTTTTATTCACATGATTAGCCTATATATATGTGCAGTTGTGGTACAGTGTAAGGGAGGCAACGCTTTCATACTTATTTAACAAATTCAAGACAGATAACTCATGAATTAGGCCTATGGATATGTTACTGCGTTCATTGGTAGTTCTAATAAATTGGTGCCAAAAGGTAAAGGCGAGAAAAGAGTATGGCCTATCATCCTCCATGAGGTGTATTATGAAATGAAGACAAGACATGTTTCCGGAAACAGCTCTCCAGGTTATCCTGAGCGTCTGGTACATTGATTGAGGGTTGGATACATAATTGTTGGAACATGATGGCTGGTGAGATAACCGAAACAGTTGTTGAATCAAGTTTTAGCTGTGTACCACCAATCTCTCCATCACGCTTCTGTGTCCGTGTAGGCTACTCACTGAATCTCAATTTCAAGAAAACTATACAGGTAAGGTGTTGAATATTTTGAAACTAATTTGACTGGGCCCCGACAAATTACATTCAAAATATTCAGCAGAGTGTTTATTGAATAGTAAGTACATACATTTCGTACTTGACAGACTATTAAGCATTTATAACGGACTATATTGCGTCATTTATGCAGGACTATTTTGCGTCATTTATGCCGGACTATATTGCGTCATTCATGACGTAATTGATAATGACGTCAGCGTGCATGTGACGTAATTGATTGTGACGTCAAATGATTGAGAAACTTGATTCATCAATTGCGTGTGTTGTTTACATAGTGAAGTAAGAGGGTATTAAAGAATACTGTGAGGATCAGAGCGAGCTGTCCCTTAAGATAAGAATGACTAAAGCGCCTCCTGGCGAGAGCGAGGTATCTTATTCATTCATATCTTGCGAGATCTCCTTCGATTCGAGATCTAGAAAGTATTCTCGTTGAAGCCACACCTCTATTTTTAGATCGGTACCTTTTTATATCATCACTCTCATCATCAATCCCGAGGTCAATCATTTGGCCGACTTTCAGCCTTGTCTGCGCCCTCATCTCGGCTCGCAAGATAACAAACGTTCCCTTCTTTCCAAATCGCATGTATGTCGTATATCTGCAACGAAATTAGGAAAATATTACATGTTGCTGGCACCAGGATAGCACTCAAACTGGATGTCAGGATGACCGTCCAAATCAATTCGTGCCAGATTAGAGGACCCTATCAGCAGAAACGTTTTTGTGATTCTGGGGATCCTCCACAGGCCCTTGCTATGAGATTGATGACGGTACTTAGCAAACTTGCTATCCGACAGGTAACTATCATGCTCCCTAGGTGGCAGAGGAGTAGAAGATGGTGCAGGAGGAGAAGAGAGAGGCCGATTAGGAAGAGCAGAAGGAGGTATGGAGATAGGAGAAGCAGGTAGAGGAGGCGATCGAGGAGGAAGAGCAGGAGGCGGGATTGAGAGAGGAGATGCAGGTAGAGGAGAATCTTGAGGAGGAAGAGCAGGAGGCGGGATTAAGAGAGGAGATGCAGGTAGAGGAGAAGTTTGAGGAGGAAGAGCAGGAGGCGGGATTAAGAGAGGAGATGCAGGTAGAGGAGACGCTTGAGGAGGAAGAGCAGGAACCGGGATTGAGAGAGGAGATGCAGGTAGAGAAGAAGCTTGAGGAGAAAGAGCAGGAAGTGGGATTGAGAGAGGAGATGCAGGTAGAGGATAAGCTTGAGGAGGAAGAGCAGGAGGCGGGATTACGAGAGGAGATGCAGGTAGAGGAGAAGCTTGAGGAGGAAGAAGAGCAGGAAGCGGGATTGAGAGAGGAGATGCAGGTAGAGGAGAAGCTTGAGGAGGAGGAAGAGCAGGAAGCGGGATTAAGAGAGGAGATGCAAGAAGAGGAGAATCTTGAGGAGGAAGAGCAGGAAGCGGGATTAAGAGAGGAGATGCAGGTAGAGGACAAGCTTGAGGAGGAAGAGCAGGAGGCGGGATTAAGAGAGGAGATGCAGGTAGAGGAGAAGCTTGAGGAGGAAGAGCAGGGGGCGGGATTAAGAGAGGAGATGCAGGTAGAGGAGAAGCTTGAGGAGGAAGAGCAGGAGGCGGGATTAAGAGAGGAGATGCAGGTAGAGGAGAAGCTTGAGGAGGAAGAGCAGGAGGCGGGATTAAGAGAGGAGATGCAAGAAGAGGAGAATCTTGGGGAGGAAGAGCAGGAAGCGGGATTGAGAGAGGAGATGCAGGTAGAGGAGAAGCTTGAGGAGGAAGAGCAGGAAGTGGGATTGAGAGAGGAGATGCAGGTAGAGGAGAAGCTTGAGGAGGAAGAGCAGGAAGCGGGATTGAGAGAGGAGATGCAGGTAGAGGAGAAGCTTGAGGAGGAAGAGCAGGAAGTGGGATTGAGAGAGGAGATGCAGGTAGAGGAGAAGCTTGAGGAGGAAGAGCAGGGGGCTGGATTAAGAGAGGAGATGCAGGTAGAGGACAAGCTTGAGGAGGAAGAGCAGGAAGTGGGATTGAGAGAGGAGATGCAGGTAGAGGAGAAGCTTGAGGAGGAAGAGCAGGGGGCGGGATTAAGAGAGGAGATGTAGGTAGAGGAGAAGCTTGAGGAGGAAGAGCAGGAAGTGGGATTGAGAGAGGAGATGCAGGTAGAGGACAAGCTTGAGGAGGAAGAGCAGGAAGTGGGATTGAGAGAGGAGATGCAGGTAGAGGAGAAGCTTGAGGAGGAAGAGCAGGAGGCGGGATTAAGAGAGGAGATGCAGGTAGAGAAGAAGCTTGAGGAGGAAGAGCAGGAAGTGGGATTGAGAGAGGAGATGCAGGTAGAGGAGAAGCTTGAGGAGGAAGAGCAGGGGGCTGGATTAAGAGAGGAGATGCAGGTAGAGAAGAAGCTTGAGGAGGAAGAGCAGGAGGCGGGATTAAGAGAGGAGATGCAGGTAGAGGAGAAGCTTGAGGAGGAAGAGCAGGGGGCGGGATTAAGAGAGGAGATGCAGGTAGAGGAAAAGCTTGAGGAGGAAGAGCAGGAGGCGGGATTAAGAGAGGAGATGCAGGTAGAGGAGAAGCTTGAGGAGGAAGAGCAGGAGGCGGGATTAAGAGAGAAGATGCAGGTAGAGGAGAAGCTTGAGGAGGAAGAGCAGGAGGCGGGATTACGAGAGGAGATGCAGGTAGAGGAGAAGCTTGAGGAGGAAGAGCAGGAAGCGGGATTAAGAGAGGAGATGCAGGTAGAGGAGACGCTTGAGGAGGAAGAGCAGGAACCGGGATTGAGAGAGGAGATGCAGGTAGAGGAGAAGCTTGAGGAGAAAGAGCAGGAAGTGGGATTGAGAGAGGAGATGCAGGTAGAGGATAAGCTTGAGGAGGAAGAGCAGGAAGTGGGATTGAGAGAGGAGATGCAGGTAGAGGACAAGCTTGAGGAGGAAGAGCAGGAAGCGGGATTAAAAGAGGAGATGCAGGTAGAGGAGAAGCTTGAGGAGGAAGAGCAGGGGGCTGGATTAAGAGAGGAGATGCAGGTAGAGAAGAAGCTTGAGGAGGAAGAGCAGGAAGTGGGATTGAGAGAGGAGATGCAGGTAGAGGAGAAGCTTGAGGAGGAAGAGCAGGGGGCGGGATTAAGAGAGGAGATGCAAGAAGAGGAGAATCTTGAGGAGGAAGAGCAGGAGGCGGGATTAAGAGAGGAGATGCAGGTAGAGGAGAAGCTTGAGGAGGAAGAGCAGGAGGCGGGATTAAGAGAGGAGATGCAGGTAGAGGAGAAGCTTGAGGAGGAAGAGCAGGAGGCGGGATTACGAGAGGAGATGCAGGTAGAGGAGAAGCTTGAGGAGGAAGAGCAGGAAGCGGGATTAAGAGAGGAGATGCAGGTAGAGGAGAAGCTTGAGGAGGAAGAGCAGGAAGTGGGATTGAGAGAGGAGATGCAGGTAGAGGAGAAGCTTGAGGAGAAAGAGCAGGAAGTGGGATTGAGAGAGGAGATGCAGGTAGAGGAGAAGCTTGAGGAGGAAGAGCAGGAAGTGGGATTGAGAGAGGAGATGCAGGTAGAGGACAAGCTTGAGGAGGAAGAGCAGGAAGTGGGATTGAGAGAGGAGATGCAGGTAGAGGAGAAGCTTGAGGAGAAAACGCAGGAAGCGTGATTAAGAGAGGAGATGCAGGTAGAGGAGAAGCTTGAGGCGGAAGAGTAGGAAGCTGGATTAAGAGAGGAGATGCAGATAGAGGAGAAGCTTGAGGAGGAAGAGCAGGAAGCGGGATTAAGAGAGGAGATGCAGGTAGAGGAGAAGCTTGAGGAGGAAGAGCAGGAGGCAAGATTAAGAGAGGAGATGCATGTAGAGGAGAAGCCTGAGGCGGAAGAGTAGGAAGCGGGATTAAGAGAGGAGATGCAGGTAGAGGAGAAGCTTGAAGAGGAAGAGCAGGAGGTGGAATTGAGAGAGGAGATGCAGGTAGAGGAAAAGCTTGAGGAGGAAGAGCACGAAGCGGGATTGAGAGAGAAAATGAAGGTAGAGAAGCTTGAGGAGGAAGAGCAGGAGGCGGGATTAAGAGAGGAGATGCAGGTAGAGGAGAGGCCTGAGGAGGACGCCCAGGAGGTGGGATTGAGAGCGGATATGCAGGTAGAGGAGAAGCTTGAGGAGGAAGGGCAGGAGCCGGGGTTGAGAGAGGATATGCAGGTAGAGGAGAAGCTTGAGGAGGAAGAGCAGGGGGCGGGATTAAGAGAGGAGATGTAGGTAGAGGAGAAGCTTGAGGAGGAAGAGCAGGAAGTGGGATTGAGAGAGGAGATGCAGGTAGAGGAGAAGCTTGAGGAGGAAGAGCAGGGGGCTGGATTAAGAGAGGAGATGCAGGTAGAGAAGAAGCTTGAGGAGGAAGAGCAGGAGGCGGGATTAAGAGAGGAGATGCAGGTAGAGGAGAAGCTTGAGGAGGAAGAGCAGGGGGCGGGATTAAGAGAGGAGATGCAAGAAGAGGAGAAGCTTGAGGAGGAAGAGCAGGAGGCGGGATTAAGAGAGGAGATGCAGGTAGAGGAGAAGCTTGAGGAGGAAGAGCAGGAGGCGGGATTAAGAGAGGAGATGCAGGTAGAGGAGAAGCTTGAGGAGGAAGAGCAGGAAGCGGGATTAAGAGAGGAGATGCAGGTAGAGGAGACGCTTGAGGAGGAAGAGCAGGAACCGGGATTGAGAGAGGAGATGCAGGTAGAGGAGAAGCTTGAGGAGAAAGAGCAGGAAGTGGGATTGAGAGAGGAGATGCAGGTAGAGGAGAAGCTTGAGGAGGAAGAGCAGGAGGCGGGATTACGAGAGGAGATGCAGGTAGAGGAGAAGCTTGAGGAGGAAGAGCAGGAAGCGGGATTAAGAGAGGAGATGCAGGTAGAGGACAAGCTTGAGGAGGAAGAGCAGGAAGTGGGATTGAGAGAGGAGATGCAGGTAGAGGAGAAGCTTGAGGAGAAAACGCAGGAAGCGTGATTAAGAGAGGAGATGCAGGTAGAGGAGAAGCTTGAGGCGGAAGAGTAGGAAGCTGGATTAAGAGAGGAGATGCAGATAGAGGAGAAGCTTGAGGAGGAAGAGCAGGAAGCGGGATTAAGAGAGGAGATGCAGGTAGAGGAGAAGCTTGAGGAGGAAGAGCAGGAGGCAAGATTAAGAGAGGAGATGCATGTAGAGGAGAAGCCTGAGGCGGAAGAGTAGGAAGCGGGATTAAGAGAGGAGATGCAGGTAGAGGAGAAGCTTGAGGAGGAAGAGCAGGAGGTGGGATTGAGAGAGGAGATGCAGGTAGAGGAAAAGCTTGAGGAGGAAGAGCACGAAGCTGGATTGAGAGAGAAAATGAAGGTAGAGAAGCTTGAGGAGGAAGAGCAGGAGGCGGGATTAAGAGAGGAGATGCAGGTAGAGGAGAGGCCTGAGGAGGATGCCCAGGAGGTGGGATTGAGAGCGGATATGCAGGTAGAGGAGAAGCTTGAGGAGGAAGGGCAGGAGCCGGGGTTGAGAGAGGATATGCAGGTAGAGGAGAAGCTTGAGGAGGAAGAGCAGGAGGCGGGATTGAGAGAGGATATGCAGGTAGAGGAGAAGCTTGAGGAGGAAGAGCAGGAGGCAAGGTTAAGAGAGATGCAGGAAGAGGGGAAGCTTGAGAAGGCAGAACAGGAGGCGGAATTGAGAGAGGAGATGCAGGTAGAGGAGAAGCTTGAGGAGGAAGAGCAGGAAGCGGGATTAAGAGAGGAGCTGCAGGTAGAGGAGAAGCTTGAGGAGGAAGATCAGGAAGCGGGATTAAAAGAGGAGATGCAGGTAGAGGAGAAGCTTGAGGAGGAAGAGCAGGAAGCGGGATTAAGAGAGAAGATGCAGGTAGAGGAGAAGCTTGAGGAGGAAGAGCAGGAGGCGGGATTAAGAGAGGAGATGCAGGTAGAGGAGAAGCTTGAGGAGGAAGAGCAGGATGCGGGATTAAGAGAGAAGATGCAGGTAGAGGAGAAGCTTGAGGAGGAAGAGCAGGAGGCGGGATTAAGAGAGGAGATGCAGGTAGAGGAGAAGCTTGAGGAGGAAGAGCAGGAAGTGGGATTGAGAGAGGAGATGCAGGTAGAGGAGAAGCTTGAGAAGGAAGAGCAGGAGGCGGGATTAAGAGAGGAGATGCAGGTAGAGTAGAAGCTTGAGGAGAAAGAGCATGAATCAGGATTGAGAGAGGATATGCAGGTAGAGGAGAAGCTTGAGGAGAAAACGCAGGAAGCGGGATTAAGAGAGGAAATGCGGGTAGAGGAGAAGCTTGAGGCGGAAGAGTAGGAAGCGGGATTAAGAGAGAAGATGCAGGTAGAGGAGAAGCTTGAGGAGGAAGAGCAGGAAGCGGGATTAAGAGAGGAGATGCAGGTAGAGGAGAAGCTTGAGGAGGAAGAGCAGGATGCAGGATTAAGAGAGGAGACGCAGGTAGAGGAGAAGCTTAAGGCGGAAGAGTAGGAAGCGGGATTAAGAGAGGATATGCAGGTAGAGGGAAGCCTGAGGAGGAAGAGCAGGAGGCGGGATTAAGAGAGGAGATGCAGGTAGAGGAGAAGCTTGAGGAGGAAGAGCAGGAGGTGGGATTGAGAGAGGAGATGCAGGTAGAGGAAAAGCTTGAGGCGGAAGAGCACGAAGCGGGATTGAGAGAGAATATGAAGGTAGAGAATCTTAAGGAGGAAGAGCAGGAGGCGGGATTAAGAGAGGAGATGCAGGTAGAGGAGAAGCTTGAGGAGGACGCTCAGGAGGTGGGATTGAGAGCGGATATGCAGGTAGAGGAGAAGCTTGACGAGGAAGGGCAGGAGGCGGGGTTGAGAGAGGATATGCAGGTAGAGGAGAAGCTTGAGGAGGAAGAGCAAGAGGCGGGATTGAGAGAGGATATGCAGGTAGAGGAGAAGCTTGAGGAGGAAGAGCAGGAGGCAAGGTTAAGAGAGATGCAGGAAGAGGGGAAGCTTGAGAAGGAAGAGCAGGAGGCGGAATTGAGAGAGGAGGTGCAGGTGGAGGAGAAGCTTGCGGAGGAAGAGCAGGAAGCGGGATTAAGAGAGGAGCTGCAGGTAGAGGAGAAGCTTGAGGAGGAAGATCAGGAAGCGGGATTAAAAGAGGAGATGCAGGTAGAGGAGAAGCTTGAGGAGGAAGAGCAGGAAGCGGGATTAAGAGAGGAGATGCAGGTAGAGGAGAAGCTTGAGGAGGAAGAGCAGGAGGCGGGATTAAGAGAGGAGATGCAGGTAGAGGAGAAGCTTGAGGAGGAAGAGCAGGAGGCGGGATTAAGAGAGGAGATGCAGGTAGAGGAGAAGCTTGAGAAGGAAGAGCAGGAGGCGGGATTAAGAGAGGAGATGCAGGTAGAGGAGAAGCTTGAGGAGGAAGAGCAGGAAGCGGGATTAAGAGAGAAGATGCAGGTAGAGGAGAAGCTTGAGGAGGAAGAGCAGGAAGCGGGATTAAGAGAGGAGATGCAGGTAGAGGAGAAGCTTGAGGAGGAAGAGCAGGAAGCGGGATTAAGAGAGGAGATGCAGGTAGAGGAGAAGCTTGAGGCGGAAGAGTAGGAAGCTGGATTAAGAGAGGAGATGCAGATAGAGGAGAAGCTTGAGGAGGAAGAGCAGGAAGCGGGATTAAGAGAGGAGATGCAGGTAGAGGAGAAGCTTGAGGAGGAAGAGCAGGAGGCAAGATTAAGAGAGGAGATGCAGGTAGAGGAGAAGCCTGAGGCGGAAGAGTAGGAAGCGGGATTAAGAGAGGAGATGCAGGTAGAGGAGAAGCTTGAAGAGGAAGAGCAGGAGGTGGGATTGAGAGAGGAGATGCAGGTAGAGGAAAAGCTTGAGGAGGAAGAGCACGAAGCTGGATTGAGAGAGAAAATGAAGGTAGAGAAGCTTGAGGAGGAAGAGCAGGAGGCGGGATTAAGAGAGGAGATGCAGGTAGAGGAGAGGCCTGAGGAGGATGCCCAGGAGGTGGGATTGAGAGCGGATATGCAGGTAGAGGAGAAGCTTGAGGAGGAAGGGCAGGAGCCGGGGTTGAGAGAGGATATGCAGGTAGAGGAGAAGCTTGAGGAGGAAGAGCAGGAGGCGGGATTGAGAGAGGATATGCAGGTAGAGGAGAAGCTTGAGGAGGAAGAGCAGGAGGCAAGGTTAAGAGAGATGCAGGAAGAGGGGAAGCTTGAGAAGGCAGAACAGGAGGCGGAATTGAGAGAGGAGATGCAGGTGGAGGAGAAGCTTGAGGAGGAAGAGCAGGAAGCGGGATTAAGAGAGGAGCTGCAGGTAGAGGAGAAGCTTGAGGAGGAAGATCAGGAAGCGGGATTAAAAGAGGGGATGCAGGTAGAGGAGAAGCTTGAGGAGGAAGAGCAGGAAGCCGGATTAAGAGAGAAGATGCAGGTAGAGGAGAAGCTTGAGGAGGAAGAGCAGGAGGCGGGATTAAGAGAGAAGATGCAGGTAGAGGAGAAGCTTGAGGAGGAAGAGCAGGATGCGGGATTAAGAGAGAAGATGCAGGTAGAGGAGAAGCTTGAGGAGGAAGAGCAGGAGGCGGGATTAAGAGAGGAGATGCAGGTAGAGGAGAAGCTTGAGGAGGAAGAGCAGGAAGTGGGATTGAGAGAGGAGATGCAGGTAGAGGAGAAGCTTGAGGAGGAAGAGCAGGAGGCGGGATTAAGAGAGGAGATGCAGGTAGAGTAGAAGCTTGAGGAGAAAGAGCATGAATCAGGATTGAGAGAGGATATGCAGGTAGAGGAGAAGCTTGAGGAGAAAACGCAGGAAGCGGGATTAAGAGAGGAAATGCGGGTAGAGGAGAAGCTTGAGGCGGAAGAGTAGGAAGCGGGATTAAGAGAGAAGATGCAGGTAGAGGAGAAGCTTGAGGAGGAAGAGCAGGAAGCGGGATTAAGAGAGGAGATGCAGGTAGAGGAGAAGCTTGAGGAGGAAGAGCAGGAGGCAGGATTAAGAGAGGAGATGCAGGTAGAGGAGAAGCTTGAGGCGGAAGAGTAGGAAGCGGGATTAAGAGAGGATATGCAGGTAGAGGAGAAGCCTGAGGAGGAAGAGCAGGAGGCGGGATTAAGAGAGGAGATGCAGGTAGAGGAGAAGCTTGAGGAGGAAGAGCAGGAGGTGGGATTGAGAGAGGAGATGCAGGTAGAGGAAAAGCTTGAGGCGGAAGAGCACGAAGCGGGATTGAGAGAGAATATGAAGGTAGAGAAGCTTGAGGAGGAAGAGCAGGAGGCGGGATTAAGAGAGGAGATGCAGGTAGAGGAGAAGCTTGAGGAGGACGCCCAGGAGGTGGGATTGAGAGCGGATATGCAGGTAGAGGGGAAGCTTGACGAGGAAGGGCAGGAGGCGGGGTTAAAAGAGGATATGCAGGTAGAGGAGAAGATTGAGGAGGAAGAGCAGGAGGCGGGATTGAGAGAGGATATGCAGGTAGAGGAGAAGCTTGAGGAGGAAGAGCAGGAGGCAAGGTTAAGAGAGATGCAGGAAGAGGGGAAGCTTGAGAAGGAAGCGCAGGAGGCGGAATTGAGAGAGGAGGTGCAGGTGGAGGAGAAGCTTGCGGAGGAAGGGCAGGAAGCGGGATTAAGAGAGAAGATGCAGGTAGAGGAGAAGCTTGAGGAGGAAGAGCAGGAGGCGGGATTAAGAGAGGAGATGCAGGTAGAGGAGAAGCTTGAGGAGAAAGAGCAGGAAGTGGGATTGAGAGAGGAGATGCAGGTAGAGGAGAAGCTTGAGGAGGAAGAGCATGAGGCGGGATTACGAGAGGAGATGCAGGTAGAGGAGAAGCTTGAGGAGGAAGAGCAGGAAGCGGGATTAAGAGAGGAGATGCAGATAGAGGACACGCTTGAGGAGGAAAAGCAGGAAGTGGGATAGCGAGAGGAGATGCAGGTAGAGGAGAAGCTTGAGGAGAAGAGCAGGGGGCGGGATTAAGAGAGCAGATGCAGGTTGAGGAGAAGCTTGAGGAGGAAGAGCAGGAAGGGGGATTGAGAGAGGATGTGCAGGTAGAGGAGAAGCTTGAGGAGGAAGAGCAGGAGGCGGGATTGAGAGAGATGCAGGAAGAGGAGAAGCTTGAGGAGGAAGAGCAGGAAGCGGGATTAAGAGAGGAGATGCAGGTTGAGGAGAAGCGTGAGGAGGAAGAGCAAGAAGCGGGATTAAGCGAGGAGATGCAGGTAGAGGAGAAGCTTGAGGAGGAAAAGCAGGAAGTGGGAGTGAGAGAGGAGATGCAGGTAGAGGAGAAGCTTGAGGAGGAAGAGCAGGAGGCAGGATTAAGAGAGGAGATGCAGGAAGAGGAGAAGCTTGAGGAGGAAGAGCAGGAGGCGGGATTAGAGAAGAGATGCAGGTAGAGGAGAAGCTTGAGGAGGAAGAGCAGGAGGTGGGATTGAGAGAGGAGATGCAGGTAGAGGAGAAGCTTGAGGAGGAAGATCAGGAAGCGGGATTAAAAGAGGAGATGCAGGTAGAGGAGAAGCTTGAGGAGGAAGAGCAGGAAGCGGGATTAAGAGAGAAGATGCAGGTAGAGGAGAAGCTTGAGGAGGACGCTCAGGAGGTGGGATTGAGAGCGGATATGCAGGTAGAGGAGAAGCTTGAGGAGGAAGAGCAGGAGGCGGGGTTGAGAGAGGATATGCAGGTAGAGGAGAAGCTTGAGGAGGAAGAGCAAGAGGCGGGATTGAGAGAGGATATGCAGGTAGAGGAGAAGCTTGAGGAGGAAGAGCAGGAGGCAATCTTAAGAGAGATGCAGGAAGATGGGAAGCTTGAGAAGGAAGAGCAGGAGGCGGAATTGAGAGAGGCGATGCAGGTGGAGGAGAAGCTTGAGGAGGAAGAGCAGGAAGCGGGATTAAGAGAGGAGCTGCAGGTAGAGGAGAAGCTTGAGGAGGAAGAGCAGGAAGCGGGATTAAAAGAGGAGATGCAGGTAGAGGAGAAGCTTGAGGAGGAAGAGCAGGAAGCGGGATTAAGCGAGGAGATGCAGGTAGAGGAGAAGCTTGAGGAGGAAGAGCAGGAAGCGGGATTAAGAGAGGAGATGCAGGTAGAGGAGAAGCTTGAGGAGGAAGAGCAGGAGGCGGGATTAAGAGAGGAGATGCAGGTAGAGGAGAAGCTTGAGGAGGAAGAGCAGGAGGCGGGATGAAGAGAGGAGATGCAGGAAGAGGAGAAGCTTTAGTAGGAAGAGCAGGAAGCGGGATTAAGAGAGGAGATGCAAGTTGAGGAGAAGCTTGAGGAGCAAGAGCAGCAAGTGGGATTGAGAGAGGATGTGCATGTAGAGGAGAAGCTTGAGGAGGAAGAGCAGGAGGCGGGATTGAGAGAGATGCAGGAAGAGGAGAAGCTTGAGGAGGAAGAGCAGGAAGCGGGATTAAGAGAGGAGATGCAGGTAGAGGAGAAGCGTGAGGAGGAAGAGCAAGAAGCGGGATTAAGAGAGGAGATGCAGGTAGAGGAGAAGCTTGAGGAGGAAGAGCAGGAAGTGGGATTGAGAGAGGAGATGCAGGTAGAGGAGAAGCTTGAGGAAGAAGAGCAGGAGGCAGGATTAAGAGAGGAGATGCAGGAAGAGGAGAAGCTTGAGGAGGAAGAGCGGGAAGCGGGATTAGAGAAGAGATGCAGGTAGAGGAGTAGCTTGAGGAGGAAGAGCAGGAGGTGGGATTGAGAGAGGAGATGCAGGTAGAGGAGAAGCTTGAGGAGGAAGATCAGGAAGCGGGATTAAAAGAGGAGATGCAGGTAGAGGAGAAGCTTGAGGAGGAAGAGCAGGAAGCGGGATTAAGAGAGAAGATGCAGGTAGAGGAGAAGCTTGAGGAGGAAGAGCAGGGGGCGGGATTAAGAGAGGATATGCAGGTAGAGGAGAAGCTTGAGGAGGAAGAGCAGGAGGCGGGATTAAGAGAGGAGATACAGGTAGAGGAGAAGCTTGAGGAGGAAGAGCAGGAGGCGGGATGAAGAGAGGAGATGCAGGAAGAGGAGAAGCTTGAGTAGGAAGAGCAGGAAGCGGGATTAAGAGAGGAGATGCAGGTTGAGGAGAAGCTTGAGGAGCAAGAGCAGCAAGTGGGATTGAGAGAGAATGTGCATGTAGAGGAGAAGCTTGAGGAGGAAGAGCAGGAGGCGGGATTAAGAGAGGAGATGCAGGTAGAGGAGAAGCGTGAGGAGGAAGAGCAAGAAGCGGGATTAAGAGAGGAGATGCAGGTAGAGGAGAAGCTTGAGGAGGAAGAGCAGGAAGTGGGATTGAGAGAGGAGATGCAGGTAGAGGAGAAGCTTGAGGAAGAAGAGCAGGAGGCAGGATTAAGAGAGGAGATGCAGGAAGAGGAGAAGCTTGAGGAGGAAGAGCGGGAAGCGGGATTAGAGGAGAGATGCAGGTAGAGGAGAAGCTTGAGGAGGAAGAGCAGGAGGTGGGATTGAGAGAGGAGATGCAGGTAGAGGAGAAGCTTGAGGAGGAAGAGCAGGAAGCGGGATTGAGAGAGGATATGAAGGTAGAGAAGCTTGAGGAGGAAGAGCAGGAGGCGGGATTAAGAGAGGAGATGCAGGTAGAGGAGAAGCTTGAGGAGGACGACCAGGAGGTGGGATTGAGAGAGGATATGCAGGTAGAGGAGAAGCTTGAGGAGGAAGAGCAGGAGGCGGAATTGAGAGAGGAGATGTAGGTAGAGGAGAGGATTGAGAAGGAAGAGCAGGACGCGGAATTTAGAGAGGAGAAGGAGGAAGAGGAGAGATCGAGTCAGAAGGTAACGAGGGGAAGACGGTAGACCCCGTCCGTCCATCCGTCCGTCAGTCAGTCAGTCATAACATTGAGAAAACACATTGGCACAAGAATTTAATCAAATTTCTTTACCAAAATTTCTCATATTGCAACCAAGTTTAGATTGAATTAAAGTGTCCTCCTTACTATTGGTTGGGGTAAAGTGTATTAAACAGTAGGTTGCTTCTGTCTGTCCATCCATCCCTGTGCCCGTCCGTCCGTTCGTCCTTCCATCCACCCATCCATCCGTTAAACCATCCATCCATCCTTGTATTCGTCCGTCAGATTCTACTGAAAGTATCATTTTCAACCAGGACTTGTTGAACAAGGTATCCCGAAGATGTGACTATCGGCCTAATGCATGAGTTATCTATCTTGAATTTGTTAACTAAGTCTATTAATGAGTTGCCTCCCTTACACTGTATCAAAACTATACCGCCAAATCAATATACTGGTATGTAAACTCTGACAATATGTAAGATATATAGGCTAATCATGTGAATAAAGTGCAGTCACAGAATCCGCCATATTGGTATCAAGTTGCTATTTCACATATATTATATTTTCCGATTTGAATAAAGATTCACAGACTTGCTCTTTGATTATTTTAGGGATAAATTGCATCCAGGTTATATACTCATTATCCTGTGGTTACTGGGTTTTTCAAAATGTATTTACAACAACTATGGGTTATCCGATTTGAATAAAACCTCATAGTTTTCGATTTGAATAAAACTTCATAATTTTGTTCTATACAATGGCTAGCGCTACTCCACATCAAAAAGAAATTGTTTTTCAAATTGTCGCCATATGTTTTCGGCGTTGAACTTAAACAATTTATCCTTTCTCGTGCAAAGTTGTAGAAGTTAGAGCCTGCAGGACTACTCGCAGATCATGTTGATCAAGTGGGTTAGCGTGGCGTCGTCTCCAGAGAACGTGCCTTTTTCACATCATGAGAACATACCTCCCTAACACTCTTGATATACTAGTATATCGGCTCTACGTTCAATAATATTCAGAATTATAAAAGGTTAGGTGCCCCTAATAGGTAGGTGGATGTACACAGTCATGCCCATGACAGACCCCACCCACTGCGCATGCGCATACTGGTACTTCCGTTTTCTAACATTGATTGACAAGCAACACCTGGAAAATTTCCTAGCTCTCTTTTGAGAATTTCTATCAATTTTCATCAATCATCATTTTATATAATGGCTGATGCTAAATCATCAGAGGAATCTTCCTCATCATCCGTTAAGGTGATATTGATCCATATATTAATTTAGACTTGTAACTTTTATATGTTACCGGTTTTCGTTCGCGGCCGATTTGGCGTTAACGCGATTTCAGGCGCTGGGAATCTTTGTTAAATTCTCCCAGAGCCTAGCGCTATTAATCCCTTGTGCTTTGTGTCCACAGGTTCAACTCATGGATGGTAAGGGTTCCTGTTCTTCACTCAGAAGTTGGTCGGTCACGCCTCTTTTTCTGACTTATCATTATGATATGTTTAAGGGTCGGAGATATAGTACGAATAAATATCTCCCTCCGGCGGATGGATGGGCGTGTTCTGCACAAGAGGATGGCTTGCCTTTGCTCAGGATAAGGGAGT